>VFSX01000065.1:432500-457500 GCA_016618255.1 Chlamydomonas sp. UWO 241 | reverse complement strand
ACGGGGCCTTGCCTCGTACCCACCGCCGCCGTCGCCGGCAGCACCGCGTGCACGTGTGTGTGCATGCGCGTGCGCGTGTGTGTGTGTGTGTGTGTGTGTGCCCCTGCTACCCACCGCTGCAGTCGCCGGCAGCACCGCGCGCACACGTGTGTGTGTGTGTGTGTGTGTGTGTGTGTGTGCGCCCCTCCTACCCACCGCCGCCGTCGCCGGCAGCACCGCGTGCACGTGTGTGTGTGTGTGCATGCGCGTGCGCGCGCGTGTGTGTGTGTGTGTGTGTGTGTGTGTGTGTGCCCCTGCTCCCCACCGCTGCAGTCGCCGGCAGCACCGCGTGCACGTGTGTGTGTGTGAGGGTGTGTGTGCGTCCCTGCTACCCACCGCTGCCGTTGCCGGCAGCACCGCGCGCACGTCGCGCGCGAGCGCGCTTGCTGCGGCTGCGAGTGCAGGGCTGCCGTCTAGCGGCAGCACGACGAGGCGCACGGCGGACGGGGGGAGGGGGCCGTCGGGGAAGTCATCGTAGCTGCCGTACGTGCGTTTGTGTGTGTGAGAAAGTAAGAGAGTGTGTGTGTGTGTGTGTTGCGTTTGTGCGACAGGCAGAGACCTCTGCAGGGCAGTGTGTGTGTGTACGCGCGTGAATGTATGCACGCGCATGTGTGTGTGTGTGTGTGTGTGCGTGTACGTGTGCGCACGCACCGCTTCGGCCACGGCGTGCCCTCCTGCACGCTGTGGAACAGAGGCTGCATCGCGCGGATGCCAGCGGTGTCGAGACCAGAGTCAGCAAACTGCTGCGCCATGCGCGCATACTGCTCCGACAGCCTATGGCACGCCTGTGTGCGACGTGCGTGCGTGTGTGAGTCTGTGTGTGTGTGTGAGGTGCAGGGAATGCATGAGCTGAGCCATGCAAGCCCATGCATGCACCGTCATGACGCACCGGGTCCTTTGAGTCCTGCTGCTCTGGTTGGCCGGGCACCACGTGCACAGAGGTGCTTGGGGCTGCTGGCACGGCCTGCTGTAGGGAGGCAGCTGACGGCGAGCGCGACCAAACACCCCAGGGGCGCTGTTCCTGGCGCTGCAGCAGCCACCACGCACTGCGTGGAAGTGGTGTGTTCACAATATTTTTGTGCGTGACGCATGCTGCAGGGAGGCGCCAGCTGCGGCAGATTGGTTGCACGAGCATGCGCTTCTCACCCGATGCCAGCCCCCAACGCCAGCGCCACCAGCGTGCTTGAGGGTGGCCTGAAGGCAAGCGCAGATCCTACATCGGCTGTCGACATGGCGTTGAAAGCGACTGCTCTCTAGAGACTGCAACATTTGGGGCCCCTGTGCAACGTTGGGCAATGTGTGGGGCCCTGCAGGGGACACCCAAATGACACCTGCGTGTGGCTTCTCTACTAATCTACTACTATCCATCTATAGGAGAACTCAGAAATCGGTGGGCGGGGGGGGGAGGGGGCTCGGGGGCACAGGGGGCTACAGACGAGCGGTGACGCACGTGATGATGCGGGGTCCTCACGTGCGCCTGCATCCGAGCGCCCACCCACTTGCTCGCATTGCGCATTGATGCTCTCTGACTCGGTATCCTGTATGTGTACCGCTGGGCTGTACCACTGCGCCCCAGCTCACACTCGTTACACGCGCGCTGCCGTGCGACTCTTGAACTCCTCCACAGCTCCGAGGGTCCCCGCCTGGTTGGAATCTAATGACTTCTGTTTGGAAATGGCATGCCCGACTCAAAACAATCAAAGCAGCAGTGATTTATCAGATGTCGCCCTCGGCCAGCACTAGCGTGCGCACCACGCGCACATTGCCCCTGTGCGCGACCGTGTGCAATTCCAGCCCAGCCCTGATCGCCCTCCTTCCACGTGAACTCCCAGCTCAAGCGTAGCGCGCCATCGGC
Organism: Chlamydomonas sp. UWO 241; assembly: GCA_016618255.1. Lineage (NCBI taxonomy): Eukaryota > Viridiplantae > Chlorophyta > Chlorophyceae > Chlamydomonadales > Chlamydomonadaceae > Chlamydomonas > Chlamydomonas priscui. The sequence goes on along the minus strand of VFSX01000065.1, from coordinate 455,606 downwards.
CTCCGGTGTCTCTGAGAACACTGGGAACTTTGGCTTCAGCTCCTCGTCCGATTTGTACACAGCCCGCTCCTCGGCATCGGCCAGCTCCTTGCGCCTGAACTTGTCGAGCTGTGCCTTGGCAGCTGCGTTGGCCGCCGCCACGGTGCCATACGCATCCTTTGATGAGCCGACCACATGAATCTCGTGCATGTTGCGGATGTAAACCTCCTCTTCGCTGGGTTCCTGCGTATGTACGTGCATGCGAGTGACTTTCCCCCGCTCCCTCCCCGTGATTCAGCTACGCACTCGCGGCTATTCAACTTTGCCACGCCAATACCTACAAAGCAATCCTCGAACGCGTACTCGTGGAACTCTTCGGGTCGCACTGGGACTCACATGGGCAAGCAGCAGCAGGAACGTCAGGCGATCTCAAGTGACAGGAGGCGGATCAAGAGGATGGAGAGGCTTTGATGGCAGCGATATTCGTCGTGATGAAAACGAGAACGAGCGAACGATTCTTTCCCATGCGATGCCTACACTTCCACACCCACGTGGTGTGGGCACCTGTTGGAGCGGGGCATGGGTCGTGATGTTGTCCCACACTGTACAAGGGGCTGGAGAGGTGGCAGGAGAGGTGACAAAGGAGCTCCTGCTTCAAGCAGTGTTCTTCAAGAGGGGAGGCCTGCATGTAGGAGAGGCGCTGGTCGAGGGACGGATGCCGACGGATGCTCCGCTGTGTCTTGCTCTCTCTTCAAATGCTTTACACCTTCCCGCACGCGGCCGCGTGCATGATGATGAAACTCCTAGGTATCACTACCTGTAAAGAACCCGCTTTCTCACTGACCTGACTCTGAATGCTCTGATGGTGCCTGCTGGGTGCCTGCCCCGACCTAAAACGACCACAGCTGAGTTGCAGCTGAGTGGAGAAGTAAGTATAGCAAGGCATCGCCCTCTCAGGTGTCAGCCATGAATGCACAGCCACAGCTCGCACGTTGCCCTTGTGCTTCATGACGTGCTCAAGCTCGTTCTCCGTCTCTTCGCTGCCCTCCGACCAGGCAAACATCCAGTTCCAGCACAACATGTGTCCGCGTCGTTCCTCAACGCCAAGCATGCCGTCGGGGGCATCGGTGTCGAGCCGCGCCGGGGCGACATGCTGCGTGTGCTCTTCGCCGTGGAGTCTGACGCCGTGGCCGACGCCGTCGTGCGCAACCGCTGCTGCCTGTGCGGCTTGGGCCCGTCGGTTGCGGTCTTCGATGTCCTCAGTGACCGTGAGGAGGCGCGGCACCAGGCGCTGTGGCCCGCGTTCCTCGCCGCCAAGGCTGCGGGGAAGCGGGTGCAGTTCCACCGCGCGCGCCTCGTGGTTGACGGCGCGCGGGTGGCTGCACCTGCTTGCTAGATGGCACCCCCTCTGGGGGTGTTTTTGAAGGGGAGGTGGCGCCACACACGTGCAGTGGCGGGTGCGGTGTGGTCGCTGAGTAGAGTGCTGCGGCGGGTGTGCTACTAGCCCCGCTTCCGGTGGTCTGGGGGAGGGCTTTTTGGTCCCTTCATGGTTTTATACCTTGGGTCCGCCCTCTGGCCATTTGAGGGGCCGGGTGTGCAGCCTGCACAGTGGTGCTGCTTGCTTGGCGCCCGCCACCAAGTGTGGATGGCGTTACCGCGGGCTACTTGTAGCTTGACCTTTTGTGGGCCTTGAGCCTTGCTTCTCTAAGTCCCACTGGAGCTTTGGAACCGTACGTGTGACCGCCAGAAGTGGATTGTAAACAAACATCATCAAAAAAAAAAAAAAAAAAACATGCCGTCAGGCGTCGTGCGCTTGAAGCGCACTTCATCAGTGAGGCGCTCCGCCCAGTCCTCGCGCCAGTCAGCCACGCACGCACGCCGTTCATCGGCACCGGCCAGCTCCTCGTGCCTGAGCTTGCCAAACTGGGCATCTGCAGCTGCGTTTGCCAGCGCCACCGTGCTGTAGACACCCGCCGATGAGCCGACCACCTGCATCTCTGGTGGTTGCGCGTGTCGTCCCGCATGTTGGCATAGTCGCAGTCCTGCATGCGTGCGTGCGTGTGGTGGCGCGTGTGTGTGTGAGGGCGACTCTTCCTCCCTCCCTCTCCCAGATGCAGCGGCGCACGCGCAGCTATTCACCTTTTGTCACTGCAACACTTACACAGTGCTCGTTGTCAAACGTGCGCTCGTCAAACTTCTGGAGTGTGGCCGACAGCTCCCAGCGAACAACGATCACGTCTGGCAGCACGCCTGCTTGGCCGAATGCTGGGAGCGGCGCCGACTTATTTGCCAGCTGGCGCTGCAGAGGCTCTGGCGTGGTTGCCAGCTGGTCCTGCTGTAGCAGCTGTGACTCTGACCTGTATGCCAGGCGCCCCTGGCTTGGCTGCAGCTCCTTCCTGGGCGCTTTGCCACAGGTGCCCTTCCGTCGTGTCTGCTTAGTGCGGGCCATTCGTCTGCTGTGGACAGGCAGAGTTGAAGTTGTTTTGAGAGAGAGCTCAGTGGGCAGGCAGTGGCTGCAAGGCATCCTTAAATGATGTTGAGTTCACAATCTATGTGTGTGTGTGTGTGTGTGTGTGCGTGCCCTTGCCTGGTACGGGAACTCGAGCGCCACGCGCGCGCCGTCCGGCACCGTGTCACCCATCACCAGCCAACACAATCTACTAAAGCTTCCAATGGGATGTAGTACAGCTGACAGAGGAGGGCATGTTTGCAGGAGTTGGTGGTCGAGGGACGAGATGGACCGACCGACGCCCGTCGCTCTCTCTCGACACACTCGCATTTCACCTCCACCTGACTCTCCAGCCATCTCATCTGCACAAAGTGACCGTCTCACTGACATGACTGGGTATAACTCTTGATTCTGTGATGGGGCCTTGAAACTGCTTCTGGCGAATCAGTTATCAGTTACCTGCCTCAGCTCGATTAACGGAGGCGCGTTCTCGTCGCCGGGCCCTGGACCCAGCAATGCGGCGCTGCTGGTGACTAGGATCTCCGTGCCGCTGACGAGCGGGATAAAATACGACTGGCCTGGCTCCTGCTAGACTGTCCCTCGGTGGAAACTATAGGAGCGGCTTGCCCGGCGCTGTCATGGCTTGGCGAGTAGCCGCGGCGCTGCCGCGACCCGTGCTGGGAGACGGCCCTTATCCTCCTCCCATGCAGGACGCCATGCGGCACTGATCTCGACAAGTTGATCGACGAGCGGAGGAGCTGGCGCCCGTCAATGCATGCTGGACATCGGTCAAGATGGCTGCTCGTGGGGGCGAGCTACCATCAGGGCTTCAGCGGTGGTGACCGCCGAGGCAACAACAGAGTTTATCCGCTTCACCATCGCAGCGTTTGTCACCGCGCTCACCCTCGGGGCACTCGTCTGCCGGTGACTGGCGTCGGCATTGGTCTTCAGGCAGCCTGCCATGACGACTCTGTTTGCCCAGGCCCTGGAGGGTGGGACCTGGCCATGCATGACGCATGGGGCGCAGGCAGAGCCCCATGCATGGAGTTGGACAACCATGCACCATGCCAGGCGGGGACTTTTCTGCTTCAGCGCCGCCAGTCGGCACAGCCGGCGTGGTTGGCCTCAAAGGCCAGGAGGAGGACGGTCCTTTCCTATACGCTCCTTGCCAGACATGTCCCTCAGGGACTTGTTTGGGTCTAAACTAGCCGGCGGGAGCGGTAGTCTAGACGGCAGGTAACCGGCTGGTGGCTATCGTCCTTCACAGGGCGGTGGCACTAGGACTAGTGTTGTCTTAGCTGGAATGCCATGTAACTGTGCCTCAGCTGAGGCAGGTGCAGCACCTGCCTCGGCCAGCACACGAGCGCGCGCCACACGCACGTAGCCCTTGTGCGCAATCAGGTGATCGCACTCAGCGTAAGTGCCGAGGCAGCTGAATCGCACTCCCACCAGGTGACGTCCCAGCTCCAGCACGCCGCGCCGTCCTTGTCCGTTCTCTCTGTGAACACTGTGAACTCAGGCTTGTCGATGTCGTCGTTGTCCTTCCAGACGTGATGATGATGGATCTTACAGTCTGTGTGACACCAGTAATGATGTATAAGACCGGTGTCGGCGCTAGCGCCCGACACCTTAAACTCAGTTTCAGTGGGAAACTGGCTGGCTACCTGGTAGGGGTGAGGGTAAACCCCCACACGCGCGCACGCACTGGACCTAGACAGGACACTGGGCCCCCAGATCCACCCTATACCACCCAGGTAGTGACAGCAACGCATTGTTGGTGTGCGCCTGTGTTCTACTACTAGTCCCGCCGCCGCCATTGGCTCCAGCAATCTCCTCCATGCCCGCCAGCAATCTCCTCCACGCCCGCCAGCAATCTCCTGTATGCCCGCCAGCAATCTCCTCCATGCCCGCCAGCAATCTCCTGTATGCCCGCCAGCAATCTCGTCCATGCATGGGCGCCGCCATGCGATCTCCATGCGCCGCGCCGCGCTCCATGCGCGCCAGCACCCGTACCACCCGCCTCATTCCCGTTCTTTAGCCATTCCCCGTGACACCTATGGCTGATCCTTGTTCCGCCGTCCCCTTTGGCATCTGTAACCCGTATCCTCTCCCTGTAGCCTCATTCCCCGTTCTTAACCGCCATCTCCATTATGGTGCCCGCCCGCTGGTGGGGCCTCGCCTCGCCCCATGCCGCACGGCTAGTGTATTGATTGCTGCGCCATCTATAATCTGCGCCTTGGGGCAGGGAACCCCTGCGCCGCAACCTCCTCACAAAGCCTAGCCGCATGTGCCTCGCTTCCCATGTTTCTCAATTTCTCGCCATCCGCTTCCATGCTGCCGCCTGCAATCTCCTCCACGCCCGCGAGCAATCTCCTCCATGCCCGCCAGCAATCTCCTCCATGCATGCACGCGCAGAGCGCCGCCATGCAACCCCCATGCGCCGCGCGCGCAATGCGCGCGCCGCGCCCGCCAGCTCCCGTAGCCTCATTCCCTGTTCTTTACCCATGCGCCGTGACGCATTAGCCTTGTCCGCCGTCCCCTGGCATGCATAACCCGTAGCCTCATCCCCGGTAGCCGCATTCCCCGTTCTTAGCCGCCATCTCCATTATGGTGCCCGCCCTCTGGTGGGGCCTCGCCTCGCCCCATGCCGCACGGCTGGTGCATCGATCGCGTCGCCATCTAATAATCTGCGTCTTGGGGCAGGGAACCCCTGCGCCGCAACCTCCTCACAAAGCCTAGCCGCATGTGCCTCGCTTCCCATGTTTCTCAATTTCTCGCCATCCGTCTCTCTCTTCCATCCAGGCACAGTAAACCATTAGGAGCCGCAATCTGCTTGAGTTCCGATCGTTGTGAGAGGGGGTGCATGCTCGCCGCAATTCTCGCCATCGTGCATCGTGCTCTCCATCGTACCGCTGCCCCATCTGCCACATAGCCTCGCCCCATCAGGACCAGTTCATCAGTAGCGCTGTGCGTCACAGCCGCTCAGGGTAAATTTCCAGATTTTCAGCCGCCCAGTACCAAGCGCAGTTGTCCCGGTTGTCCGCCATCGAGCGGCGCCAGGGCGGGAGCCCCTGGCGAAGAGCTTATGAACTTAACATAATTAACATAATCGTACTTGGATGAGTACATGGCCCGCTCCCTGACCCTGAACAGCTCATCACGCCTGAAGTTATCAAACAATGCGCTTGCAGCTGCGTTGGCCGCAGCCACAGTGCCGTACATGTCCTCCGATGAGCCGACCACACTCATCTCGTGGTGCTTGCGGATAAGTTTCTCCACTTCTTCAGCTTCCGACTCCTACGTGCATGCGTGCGTGCGAGTGCGAGTGAATTTTCCGTGACGCCAGCAGCAACGCGCGTGCGTGTGTGCGGCAGCGCCCCACTTACCAGGGGCTGCGCCCCCGGACCCCCGCTTACCAGGATCTGTGTTGGCACCCTCTATCTCTGGTATCGAGGGGACCGAAAAGGATCAAGCCTTGAAGGGGGCAGAGGGGGGGCTTTGCCGATGTATTTTCAAAAACCACTCACATTGTATCCGTTAAGCACACCATCAGAGAAGCTCTCGATGCTGGCAGACAGCTCCCAGCTCACCACAAACACGTCTTGGAACACGCCTGCTCGGCCGGGGACGGGGACTGGCGGCTGCCTGGGCGCCTCGGGCTGTCTCGTGCGCAGGGACGCCGAGGCTATCTGACGTTGACGGGGGGGGGCATTTGCCTGCTGGGTCAGGGTGGGTAGGGAGCATCAAGTTGGTTGCATCAGATAATTGTGCCATGGCTGCACTGACTGCTAGGCAAGACGCGTGGACGCGTGCATATGCATGCACCACCGCACAGCACAGCACAGCATGCCTGTCGCATGGCGTGCGGGCAGCAATGGGCGGCCTGCTGAGCTCGAGAGCTGCCTCCGCACATGACCTGGCGTGCTATGTGACCCTTCCTTACGTGACAGGCACCAGGGAGGGCATGCACATCTGCTCGTCGCTCACATGGAGCAGTACGGACTTCGTGCGAGCTCCACGAGGGTGGAGGCGAGGATCCAGAGGACGGATACGTGTCGATGGATCGACGCAGCAGACGTGACGCAGTAGATGTGACACACGATGTAGCGGTGTTTATCGATGCACTTCCACACCAGCATGGTGTGGACACTCTGGGGACTGATGCCCACTGGAAGCCCATTCCCTAAAGCGACTGGAGGGGTGATAGAAGAGGCCAGCATGTAGGAGAGCTGGTCGAGGGATGGATGCTGCTGAATGACGGCTCCCCGCCTTGCCCCGCCCTGTTCTTGGCTCTCTAGACGCTTGGTGGTGGTGGCTCACACGCCACTCAGCCACTGATGCAGGCACCGCGTCTGCAGGCACATAGCACGCGGCTCACCACCTGGACAAGAGACGCCTTGCGCGCTTAACATCATGCGTTGCGATCGCACACCACCGTCCGCTCGGCTCCTACCGCCAGCCCGCGCCCCCTCCTGCTCCCTCTCCGGCTCCATCGTCCTCTCCGCCCCCCTCGTCTAGGTTCTCCCACACGCCCGTGCGCACCCGCGCGCCTGCGCTCGCGCCCCACTGCCCGCCAGTCTCCGCCTCTTCCCCTCCCGACCCTGCTTCCGCCTCCTCCGCAGCCGCCTCCGCCTGACGCGCCGCCTCAATGTCTAGGCTCACGTCCAGGAACACCGCCCTGTCAACAAACGGGTAGTCGGTGAGCCAGAGGCCAGACGCGGGGAGGTAGATCTCGCGCACCGCCTGCGTGTGTGCGTGCATTGTGTGTGTTTGTGAGAGTGTGTGCATGTGTGCGCGCGCGTGTGTGCACGCGCACGTGTGTGTGTGTGTGTGTGTGAACTGATTGATTGATGTACGTGTGTGTGTGTGTGTGTGCATGGTGTGCGGTTGCGTGTGTTGACGTGTGTGCGTGTGCGTACACGCGCGTGTGCGGGCCGCGCGTCTTTTGGGCAGAGTCAACGCTGGCCCGCTCAACCGCGAGGCTGCATCCCGTCCCCTCGCCTTCCCCAGCCTTCCCTTACTACCCACTCCCCTCCACCGCTCCCCTCCCCGCCCCAGCTGCCCCCCTCACTCCCCTCCTTGCCCCCCCCCCCCGAACCCTTAACCCTAACCCCCTAACCCCTAACCCCACCTCACGCAAACCTCAATATTGATCCCGTCCTCGAGAGGCGAGGATGACGTGCTTCCCCCCCCCCAACTCGAGCTCCCTCCCTCGCGCGATCGCGCGTCGCGAGCTTCCATCCCGAGTGCTCAAACTTGGCCGCATGCGTGTGCATGTCACGAGTGGTGGCACACTCATACCCACCCCTACACCCACCCCTACACCCACACATGCACATGCCCTCTCACCCACACCAAAAAGTCATCATCGCGGCACAGCACGAGCAGCTCACACACACACACGCACACACACACACACACACACACACACACACACGCACATGCACACACACGCACCTTGATCTCCAAAAAGGCATCATCGCGGCACAACAAGAGAAGCTCACACACCCACACGCACACACGCACACACACACACACACACGCACGCACACCCACGCACCTTGAACTCCAAAAAGTCATCGTCGCGGCACAGCACGAGCAGCTCACACGGCTCCCCGGGAACCAGCAGCTCTGCGCGCGGCTGCGCACATTGTACAGTGCACGTGATACAGTGTCAGATGAGGTTGATGCGGCACAGCACGAGCTGCAAACGTGACACAGTGCATGACGCGCCACCCCATGACCAGCCGCACGTGCGTGCATGCGTGTATGTGCGTGTGTACGCGTGCGCGTGCGCATGTGCATGCACATGCGCACGCACGCGTGTGTGTGTGAGTGTGTGTGTGTGTGTGTGTGTGTGTGCACGCCCGTGCCTGGTACGGGAACTCGAGCGCCACGCGCGCGCCGCCGGGCACCGCGTCACCCACGACCAGCAATATGTGCGTGCGCGCATGCATGTGTATGCGTGTGTGCAAACGTGTGCACATGCGCGCGTGTGTGTGTGTGTGTGTGTGTGTGCGCCCTTGCCTTGTGCGGGAACTCGAGCGCCACGCGCGCGCCGTCCGGCACCGTGTCACCCATCACCAGCCAACAGTGTGTGCGTGTATACATGCGTGTATGTGCGTGTGTACGCGTGTATGCCTGCGCATGTGCATGTGCATGCACATGCGCGCGCGTGCGTGCGTGTGTGTGTGTGTGTGTATGTGTGTGTGTGTGCGTGCGACCTTGCCTGGTACGGGAACTCGTGCGCCACACACGCGCCGTCCAGCACCGCAACCGCCACGACCAGCCGCATGTGCATGCGTGCGTGCGTATGCGTGCGTGCGCATGTGTGTTTGCATGCGTACGCGCGTGTGTTAGGGTGAATGCGTGCGACCTTGCCTGGTATGGGAACTCGAGCGCCACACGCGCGCCGCGTCACCCACGACCAGCCAAAAGTGCGTGCGTGCATGCGTGCGTGCGCATGTGCATGCGCATGCACACGCGTGTGTGTGTGCAGTGTTGCCTGGTACGGGAACTCGAGCGCCACGCGCGCGCCGCCGGATACCGCGTGACCCACGACCAGCCAACAGTGCGTGCATACATGCGCGCGTGCGCACGTGCATGCGCATGCACACGCGCGTGTGTTTGGGTGGATGCGTGCGACCTTGCCTTGGTACGGGAACTCGAGCGCCACGCGCGCGCCGCCGGGCACCGCGTCACATGCGACCAGCCGCATGTGCGTGCGTGCATGCATGCGTATGCGTGCGTGCGCTTCTGTGTTTGCATGCGCACGCGCGTGTGTTTGCTTGTATGCGTGCGAACTTGCCTGGTACGGGAACTCGAGCGCCACTCGCGCGCCGCCTGGCACCTCGTCCCCCACGACCAGCCGCACGCTCGCTGCGGAGCGCCCCCCACCTGCCGGCCCCCACGCTGGGCCGGCCCACCCGAGGACCTGCGTGTGTGTGTTTGTGTGTGTGTGTGTGTGTGGAAGGTCCTCTCCTATATGCTCCTTGCCAGACATGTCTCTCAGAGACCGCTGTTTGGGGTAGTCTAGCCGGCGGGAGCGGTAGTCTATCGGCCGGGAGCCGGTGGTACTCTAGTACTTAAGTGTGCTGGAGTATCGGCGGGTGTCTCTAGTAGAAGAGTAGCCTGCTTAGCTGGAAACCCCGTGTTACTGTTACTGTGTGTGTGCATGTGCGTGTGTGCATGTGCATGTCCTGCCGACCCCCACGCTGGGCCGGCTCACCCGAGCACCTGTGTGTGTGTGTGCATGTGCGTGTGTGCATGTGCGTGTGTTTGTTCTGCCGGCCCCCACGCTGGGCCGGCCCACCCGAGCACCTGCGTGTGTGTGCGTGTGTGTGCGTGCGTGTGTGCGCTTCCTGCCGGCCCCCACGCTGGGCCGGCTCACCCGAGCACCTGCGTGTGTGCGTGTGTGTGCGTGCGTGTGTGCGCTTCCTGCCGGCCCCCACGCTGGGCCGGCTCACCCGAGCACCTGCGTGTGTGCGTGTGTGTGCGTGCGTGTGTGCGCTTCCTGCCGGCCCCCACGCTGGGCCGGCCCAACCGAGGACCTGTGTGTGTGTGTGTGTGCGTGTGTGTGTGTGTGTATGTGTCCTGCAGGCCCCCACGCAGGGCCGGCCCTCACGAGCACCTGCGTGCGTGCGTATGTGTGTGTGTTTTCCCTGCCGGGCTCCATGCTGGGCCGGCCCACCCGAGGACCTGCGCGTGTGTGTGTGTGTGTGTGTGTGCATGTGCGTGTGTGTGTCCTGCCGACCCCCACGCTGAGCCGGCCCACCCGAGCACCTGCGTGTGTGTGTGTGTGTGCGTGCGTGTGTGCGTGTGTGCGTGTGTGTGTGCATGTGCGTGTGTGTGTCCTGCCGATACCCACGCTGGGCCGGCCCACTCAAGCACCTGCGTGCGTGCGTGCGTGTGTGTGTGTGTGTCTGTCTGTCTGTGATTGTGCATGTGCGTGTGTGTCCTGCCGGGCCCCCACGCTAGGCCGGCCCACCCGAGCACCTGCGTGTGTGTGCGCGCGTGTGTGTGTGTGTGCGTGTGTGTGTGCGTGTGCACAAGCGGTCGCGATCACGCACACGCGGATGCGACCACGCACGGGCCACGTTCGGGCTGTACACGTCCAGACGCACCTCGCACTCGATGAGCGTCGCGCGCCACAGCCCAACGCACCGCAAACAACATGTGATCATGCACACGCACCGCAAACAACCTGTGATCATGCCAAATGCATGCCAAGCACGACCTGATCAGACTGTGTATTTATATACACAGACCTCGCACCTCGCACTCACTCAACGTCGTGCGCCAGATCCCCTTGCAAGCATGTAGAAGCGGTTGCGATGATGCACACGCGGTTGTGATCATGCACATGTTAAGCATCGGGCTGTACAGTTATTACGTAGTAACCCTCAACCCTCAACCCTCAACCCTATACATACACACCTCGCACTCAATGAGCGTCGCGCGCCACAGCCTCACACACGCAAAATGCTTGCTGTGCACGTGGCAGGACTGCCCATGGAAGACTTCATTGAGGAGGACACTTAGGTTTGATGCCCCCCTTCTCCCCCCCCCCCCCACACACACACCACACTCGACCACCCACCTCACACTCGATGAGCGTCGCACGCCACAGCCCCATGCACGCAGACAACTCTCGATCATGCACATGCCAAGCACGACCTTATCAGACTGTGTATTTATATATACACACCTCGCACCTCGCACTCACTCAACGCCGCGCGTCACAGCCTCACGCACGCAAACTGCTTGCTGTGCAGGTGGCAGGACTGCCCATGGAAGACTTCATTGAGGAGAACACTAAGGTTTGGTGTGCCGCCCCCCTCCCCCCTCCCCCCCCCCGACCACACTTGACCACCCACCTCGCACTCGATCAACGCCGCGCGCCACAGCCCCACGCACGCAAACAGCTCTCAATCATGCCCATGCCAAGCACGACCTGATAAAGCTGCATACTTATATATACATACGCACCTTGCACTCAATCAGGGCCGCGCGCCACAGCCCCATGCAAGCATGCACAAGCGGCTGCAATCATGCACACGGTTGTGACCATGCACATGTTAAGCATCGGGCTGTACAGGTATTACGTATTAACCCTGAACCCTAAACCCTAAACCCTAAACCAGAACCCTATACTTACGCACCTCGCACTCGATGAGCGTCGAGCGCCACAGCCCCACACACGCAAACTGCTTGCTGTACAGCTCCAGGTTTCGGAGCCCAGCGCGCAGCCACGACGCCCAGAGAGGGTAGAGAAGCGCGGGCGCGGCCAGCAGCGCAGCCTGTGTGTGTGTGTGTGTGTGTGTGTGTGTGCATGTGTGTGTGTGTGTGAGTGTGTGTGAGTGTGAGTGTGTTGGTGCGTTTGTGTGTGAGTGTGTGCAGAGCCCCGCATGCAGCCACGACGCCCACAGAGGGTTAAGCAGCGAGGGCGCGGCCGGCAGCGCAGCCTGTGTGTGTGCGTGTGTGTGTGTGTGTGTGTGCGTGTGGCGGTCGTGTTTCTGTACGAGTGTGGTCGATTTGACAGGCTGTTGGACGCCTCGAATGGTGTGTGTGCGTGTGGCGGTCGTGTTTCTGTACGAGTGTGGTCGATTTGACAGGCTGTTGGACGCCTCGAATGGTGTGTGTGTGCGCGCGTGCGTGTGTGTGCACACGTGTGTGTGCACGCGTGTGTGTCTGTTTGCGCGCGTGGTCGATTGTGCAGTCTGTCGGATGCCTGTGTTGGTGCGGTCAACCTCAAGCTTGGTGTGTGTGTGTGTGTGTGTGTGTGCGTGCGGAGCGTGACGTGTGTGTGTGTGTGTGCGTGTGTGTGCGTGGCGGTCGTGTTTGCGAGCACGGCGTGGTGTGTGTGTGTGTGTGCGTGGCGGTCGTGTTTGTGAGTGCGGCGCACGCAGCGGGCACCGCAGCGCGGGCACGGCCAGCAGCGCAGCCTGTGTGTGTGAATGTGTGTGTGTGTGTGTGCGTGTGGCGGTCGTGTTTCTGTACTAGTGTGGTCGATTCGACAGGCTGTCGGAAACCTCTAATTGTGTGTGTGTGTGTGTGTGTGTGGCGGTCGTGTTTGTGAGCGCGGCGCACACAGCGGGCACCGCAGCGCGGGCGCGGCGAGCAGAACTCAGTTTGGGTTCCACACACGGTTTTACACCTTCGACAGCAGTATCGACGCGCCGAGGGACCCCAGCAGGGCGTTGGCTAAGGCTGCGGCTAGTCAAGGTCTAGTCGAGGCTGTCGTTTGGGGTGTGAGTCACTTGAGGGTCACGACCCTTCAGTTGAGACAGTCAAGGCTGAAGGTAAGGCTGAAGGGGTCCACCGCGTGCCACCTTGGACAGCAAAATTGACGCGCCGAGCGACCCCAGCAGGGCGGTGGCTAAGGCTGTGGCTAGTCCAGGTCTAGTTGAGGCTGTCGTTTGGGGTGTGAGTCACTTGAGGGTCACGACCCTTCAGTTGAGTCAGTCAAGGCTGAAGGTGAGGCTGAAGGGGTTCACCGCGTGTCACCTTGGACAGCAACATTGAGGGGTTGACCGCGCGTCACCTCAGACAGCAACGTTGACGCGCCGAGCGACCCCAGCAGGGTGATGGTTAACAAGGGGAGGGTGTCTACTGAGGGGTCCAGCCTGGCTAGTCGGGGTTTGAGTCAAGGGCCGAGGGTCAAGGTTCCAGTTTAGGTTTTTAAGGGGTTCACCTTAGACAGCAAAATTGACGCGCCGAGCGACCCCAGCAGCTCGATGATGCGCTCCGGCAGCGATCCCGGCTCGTAGAAGCGCTTCTGAACAGGGCAAAGGGAGGGAGGGGGGAGGGCGGGGGGGCATTGTGTGTGGGGTGTGGGGGAGGGTAGCATTGCGTGTGCGCGTGCGTGTGTGGGGGGAGCATTCATGCGTGTGTGTGTGGGGGGGGAGCATTGCGTGCATGTGTGTGTGTGTGTGTGGGTGGGGGTGGGGGGAGCATTGTGTGTGCGTGCGTGTGTGTGTGGAGGGGGAGAGCATTGTGCCACACCCATGTACGCACATGCACGTGCGCACATGCACGCACCCCCCATGCGCACCTGCGCGCGCGTCGGCCGCAGCGGCCGCAGCGCCCGATAGTCTTGCCGCGACAGCGCACGCGCAAGCACACACAGGCACACTGTGCATTGCACAGCCCCCCCCCCCCACGCGTCCCCCCACGCGCACCTGCGCGTGCGTCGGCCGCAGCGGCAGCAGCGTCTCGTAGTCTTCCGCCCGCCACGCACGCGCACACCCACGCGCACGCACGCACATGCACCCCCCCCCCCCCCCCCCCCCCATGCGCACCTGCGCGCGCGTCGGCCGCAGCGGCAGCAGTGCCTCGTAGTCCTGTGCCGCGACAGCAGCACCCCCACACTCAACAGCTCACGCACACCCACACCCGCGCACGCACGCATACACAGACACCCACGCCCACGCACTCCCCCACGCCCATGCGCACCTGTGCGCGCGTTGGCCGCAGCGGCAGCAGCGACCCATAGTTCTGTGCCTCGACAGCAGCACCCCCACAGTCGACAGCCCATGCACACTCACACCCGCGCACTCCCCCCCCCAACACCCACGTTCACGCACCCCCCCCTGCGCACCTGCGCGCGCGTCGGCCGCAGCGGCAGCAGCGCCTCGTAGTCTTCCGCCCGCCACGCACGCGCACGCACGCACATGCACAGCCCCCCTCCCCCCCCCGCCCCCCATGCGCACCTGCGCGCGCGTCGGCCGCAGCGGCCGCAGCGACCCATAGTCCTGTGCCTCAGCCTCAGCCTCAGCATCCCACAGTTGACATCCCACGCACACTCACACCCGCGCACGCACGCATACACAAACACCCACGCTCACGCGCCCCCCCCTGCGCACCTGCGCGCACGTCGGCCGCAGCGGCAGCAGCGCCTCGTAGTCTTCTGCCCACCACGCACTCGCACACCCACGCGCACGAACGCACACGCACAGCCCCCCCCCCCCCCCCATGCGCACCTGCGCGCGCGTCGGCCGCAGCGGCAGCAGCGACCCACAGGATTCCTCCTAGTCCTGTGTCGCGACAGCAGCACCCCCACAGTCGACAGCCCACGCACACTCACACCTGCGCATGCACGCACGCACGCACACACAACCCCCCCCCCCCGCAACCCACACACAACCCCCCCCCCCCGCCCCACCCCCCTGCGCACCTGCGCGCGTGTCGGCCGCAGTGGCAGCAGCGCCTCGTAGTCTTGCCGCGACAGCGCGGTGATGTCGGCAGGCACGGGCGGGAAGCCCTCCTCGTCGAGGTCCTCGCTCTCGTCCCCCCCACCGCCGTCGCCGCCGCGCTCCTCGCCCTCCTCCTCCCACTCGCCCCCGCCGTCGGCCTCGCCGTCGGCGTCGCCCGCGCCCTCGCTGCCAGCGTCCGACTCGCCGGCGCCGTCCGCATCACCAGCGGCGCCCCCCTCGCCGTTCTCCACCGCCGCTGCCGCGCGCCGCCGCCGCCGCGGCGCGCGCGGCGCGCGTACCGGGTCTGCGAGCGGCTGCGGCCCGTTCTTTAGCGCGGCGCGCACGCGCTCCCCGCCCGGCCCCACACCCAGCAGCACTCCCCGCCCGGCGCCCTCGCCCAGGGCTCCGCCGCCGGCTCCTCCTCCGAAGAAGGCGGACTGCGTCGCCCACGCCGGCTGCTGCTCGCCGTCGGGGTTTGCGCCCCACTCGCCGTCCCCCCACTCCATCGACACAGACGACGCGGTGTCCCAGTCGTCGGTTGGCCCAGCTTCCGTCCAGCCCCCGCCATTGCCTGCGGCGTCGTCACCACCAGCGCTGGCGCCGTCTGCGTACTCGCCCTCCAAGGCGGTGCCGTCGTCTGCGCCCAGCAAGGAGGACGCGCCCGCTCCCGCGCCTGTGTCGACCCACTCTTTCGTGCCGGTGTGCGCACCTGCACCCGTGTCCGCCCCCACCGCGTCGCCGCCGCCGCCGCCATCGCCCACAGCCCCAGGCACGGGCCCCGGCATCATCACGGCAGACGCGCGGCCGCCGCTCCCGCCGCTCCCGCCGCCCCCGCTGCTGGCCTCGCCACCACCGCCGTCCACGTTGTCCCACACACGCCGCTGGCCAGGAGAGGGCCGCCCCTGCTGCTGCTGCGCCGCGCGGCACGCATGCGCAACACGCCTGGCAGCGTGCGTGCCATGCGCCGGGCTGCTGCCGCTGCCACGCCCAGCAGCGCCACCGCGTGTGTGGTGGTGATGCGCGGTGCGCCACGAGGCACTTACCCGGCCGCTGCAGCTGGCAGTGCAGGGGCCGCAGCCGCCTCGGGGCACTCCACCTTGCATGGAGGCCATGCTGAATGGTTGCATGGAGAGTCACGCGAGCCGGCGTGCAAGCTCCCTGCAAGGAGCTTTCTGTGATGGAGGATATGGACTTATTAACGCCCGCCCACTGCAGTCTACGCGAATTGAGGCGCGTTCGTTAAAAAAAACAGATAGCTGGTGCCCCGCTTCCCAGATCGTGCTTTAAGTTCCCAATTTAAATCAATCACGATTGGCAATTGGGGCGATTGGGGCCCGGGGCGATTGGGTTTGGCCCATACTTTGCTACACTTTTAACTCCGAACAAACAGCCCCAATGCTGTCGAGCCATAATAGTTAGCCCCCATCGCCACGGCATGCTGTGCTTGAGCGCACAGCACAGAACACAAGCGGACTTCTAGCCCATCGCGTGCTGGTGAGTGCCTGACTAATACAGCACGCGCCCCATAAGCACGCGCCTTCCGCCCCCGCGTTAGGAGTGACCCAGCCGCTCGCGCTTATGCATGCACGCATGCACACGTTGGATGCCTGATCGGTTGGCGCCACATTGCGCAGGAACTCGTGGCCTCGTTTCACCGCCGGCCAGCACAATGGACCTCTGGGGCTCTGATGCAAGCAACGTTAGTATGTCCAGCAATACCCTCTTCACCAACAGCCCCTACGGCCTGCCGGATGCTCCATTTGACGACGAGGGGGCCCTCATGCGCTCCCTGGAGGGCCTCCTCGGGGAGAGCATGGCTCCTCAAAGCGGAGGACCGTCCCATGTCATCCTACCGCGCCAGGTAGGCGAGGTCTGAGGGAGAGGGCTGGGAGGAAGGCCGAGTGAGAGACGGAACCTACGACCACGCACCACTCCTATCTCGCTGCGTGCGACACCAATGGGATGGACGCTGTCTAGGAACACCATGCCAAAGGCGGGGATCTTGGAGGGCGGATGGGGGCGACCGCGTTCTGACCTTCTCTCCCCCCCTTTTCCTTTTCCTCCCTCACAGGGCCACCACTCCTCCCGCGACAGCGCCCTCAGCAGCATGTCGCGTGAGGTGAGCAAGAGGGACGGGTGGGACGTGACGTGTTGGCAGTGTGGTACACTCTTCTTCTCGTAGCCAGGTCCTTGCATGAATGCATGCATGCACCACAAAGGCCCCCCCCCCTCCCCCCTCATGCACAACCCTGTGTCCACCGCGAACGTGGGCGGACGCGGCGGGAAGGCTCGCATGCGGCATGCTCCCATGCCCCCCCGCTCCCATGCCGCCGCCGCCCCCCCCTGCTTCCATCACCCCCACCCACCCCCACCCCACCCACCCAGGCGCTCGAGATGCTCGCCACGACGCACCTGAAGCAGATCGTCGCCGAGGACGACGCGCGGCGCCGGGAGCAGCTCCAGCGCGAGCAGATCATTCTGCAGCAGCAGCAGCTCATCAACCAGCTCAACCAGCTGACACTGAGCCAGCAGCAGCAGGCGGTGGCGATGCAGGCGGCCGCGCAGCAGGCGCAGGCGCGCGCCGACCTCCCGCGCCACTCCGCTGCTGGCGGCGGAATGGTGCACACGCACGTGCAGGACGGCGTCGCACGCGGGACGTACGGCCACCGCGTGCTCGCGCTCCCTGACAGCGACGCAGGCGTGTATGCGCCCAGGCACAGCGGGCTGAACGCTGGTCTCGGCGGTGGCCTGCGCAGCGGCGGTGGCGGCGGCTCGGGCTTGTCGTCCTCCGGCGACATGGGCCCGATGACCGCGCTGGGCGTGCAGCAGCAGCAGCAGTGGTGGGCCGCCGGCACGATGCCGCCGCCGCCCGCTGGGATGCCGCACGCCTCGGCGCGCCACGGCGGCGTCGCCCTCCCCTCGTCTGACGAGTACATGTACCTCAACATGAACAACGCGCGCCTGTCGCACGAGCAGCTCGCGTACGCGCAGCAGACGGCGCGCATGGCGCAGGCGCAGGCGGGCCAGCAGCAGCACGGCGCGATGGCGATGGGCCACGGCGGGCGCCCGCTGAACCCCCCCTCGAGCCGCAACACCAACAACCCCAACAAGATTCCCGGGGGCACCCACCCCACGCAGCTGCGCGCCTTGGCCTTGGCCGCTGCTGCCGCCGCCGGCAACGGCTTGCCGACTGGGGAGGTGAGCGCCAGCCGCATGCCCCACCACAGCCATGGGAGCGCGTCCAAGCTGTCGGTCGTCGGCGGCGGGTCGTCGACGCTGACCGGCACCGGCGTGTTCCTGCCGCTCGGCACCGGCGTCTTCCTGCCGCCGGCCGACGACGACGATGCGGCGCAGCAGCCGGCAGGCGGTGCCGGTTCTGGGAAGGGAGGTGTGCTGCAGCCGGGCAGCGCGACGAGGCGCGGCTCGGCTCGCGCGCGCGAGGGCGTGTGAGGACGCGAGATTCCCGCGACGCGCGCGCGCGCGCACGCCGCCCACGCAGCAGGAACGAGGCAGCAGCGCAGCAGCAGCAATCACCCGCTGCTCCGCCCCGCTGCAGCACAGACTCTTTGTGCCGCTGCGCCCTCCCCATAACGCGTGCGTTATGCCCGCGCGAGCGCACACAGCAGGAGCCGTCTTAGCGGGAGGGGAGGCTTCCGCTCGGGTTTGCGCAAACCCCGACGCGCGGCACGCGTCTCACCAGGGAATAACACGCAAAAAAAACAAAACAGAACAGAACCCGTTTAATTTTGCTCTTTTACGATACGACAGCGAATAAAAAAGTCAGTTGGACTCGCCGGTTTGCCTAGCGTAGGCTGGCCACCTCCTGCATTCGCCCCAACACCCCAGCGGCCGATTGCCACCTACGGTATATTGTGTTTAGGCGGGGGGGAGGGGGGGGGTCCCCATGCTGTGCGGCCGCTTTTTCCAGCTCCTTGATGCCGCAATAACACAGGGCACTATCAGTCATTGTGCACACAGGATGGCCACCGCCCTGCTTTGGGCCAGGTGGTAGGCCAGCCAGAGTTTCCCACGCCCCCGAAGTACTAGAGAGAAGGCACCAATCGTGTGCCTCGCCTTTACGGTCCTCCTCTTCCATTGCATGCCTGCACACACAGTGAGTGAGGGCTGTTGCTATATATATATATCTATCCTCTTTGGTCGGGTCGGTGTTGCCACCAGCCCGTGTCTTGAGTTGGCTTAGCTGCGGGGACGAGAGAAAACGCCAGTCGGGGACTCGGTGGTTGGCCCACACATGCTCTCGACACATGAGGCACACGACGAGGGCGGAAGGTTAAAGAGCAAGCACCAACACAATAAGTCATCCATCTTGAGTAACCCACAAAGGCGCAGTGAAGTTGTAATAACAGCGCTGTGGGGAAGAGAGAGAGAGAGCAGCTCGGCATCGTCCTCCAGCTGCATGTCGTCCCCGATCGCCATGCCATGGCCCCCCTGGCCAACCCAAACATGGTGCGTGTATGGGATGAAGCGCAGCTCCGACTCCTGCAGGTCGCGGTCGAAAACCGCAATCGGTAACGACGAGTCCTCTCGTGGGCCGCGGCAGTTGCGGTGGTTGCGTCGTGAGGGCTCGCACAGTGCTGCGGCGAGGCCAGCCTGTCGCTTGGCCTACACCTCAGGAGGCAGCTCGTCTTGCTCGCCCAGCCGTGGGCAGCTCACCAGCAATAGGAGATGCTGATGCCAGCGTTTGGAGGCTGCCTCAGCGGCGTCCCGCTCACCGACCCGCTCGACTGTGCCTGGCCCTGTGCAGGGGCCAGGCACGATCACCGACGCGCACGACTGCCAGGTGCTGTGCCTCTGCTCCAGCTGACGCTGCGCCTCTGCTCCAGCTGACGCTGTGCATCTGCCCCAGCTTGACGCTGTGCATCTGCCCCAGCTGACGCTGCGCCTCTGCTCCAGCTGACGCTGCGTTTCTGCTCAAGCTGACGCTGCGCCTATGCTCCATCTGACGCAGCTGCCTGGTGCTATGCCTGTGCCGCACACATGCCGCTCCGTGTCTGCGATGCGGCGACGTGCAGCGCCGCCTCGGCAGCGGCCCGCTCAGCTCTGCCGCGACATTCTCCACTGCGACTTTTCCGCCGCAGCGATCACGGATATCATCCGCGGGCGCAAATCGTGGAGATCGTCCGCGTCGTCCGCGGCAGAGGCTGCGGCCCGCGGTGCATCACCGCCTGGGCCTCAGACTGATTCAGGGCTGAGTGTACTGCCTGGCTGACGTGCTGCTTGCTTGGTGCCCGCCGCCGCGTGTGGGTGGCGCTGCCGTGGGGTTCCCCCCTTTTGGACTTTTGGCAGGGCTGCTGCTTTGATTGATCCTGCTGGAACTCTGGAACTGATTGTGACCGCCGGCCTGTGATTGTGAAACCCTCTCTTGTCCTGAATCACCGCGCTCAGCCACCGCAGCCCTGCACGTGCACATGCGGGGGCCTCTCGGTACTCATGCCTGCACGCCCCGGGAGGAGGGAGCAGTTGAGGCGGGGGTAGGTGCGGCTGCACCGGTGGCAAGTGCGCCCTGGATGGGGGAGGGGGATCCGAGGAAAGATGCGGCCTGCCACGCCACTGTATGGCGCCTCCCCCTCCCTCGCGGCCTGATTGCACCAGCATCAATCCCTTGGAGTGGGTAGTGTAACAAATCCACTGCCGGCGGCCACAATCAGTTATAAAGTTCCAGCGGGACTGTCTGACAGCAGGCACAAGGCCCACCAAAAGGTCAAGCTACAAAAGTAGCCCACGGTAGCGCCACCCACGGTAGGTAGTGGGCCTTGGAATGTTAATCTCCCCCTTCATCGGCTTTGCGTCCGCAGCTCTCCACATCGACTTGTGGTACCACAGGAACAACTGTAACCACTCCGTCTGCCCTGCTGCGCTAGTCTGCTGGTGCCGTGCCTGCGCCCGCCATCATATGCCAGTGTCGTGCCTCTGCCTGCCACCAACTGCCTGCCTGTGCCCGCCATAATCTGGTGCTGCCATCATCTGGTGGCGTGCCTCTGCGTGCCACCGACTGCCTGCCTGCACCCGCAACCATCTGCTGGTGTTGTGCCTCTGCCTGCCTGCGCCTGCCATCATCTGCTGGTGATGTGCCTGTGTCTGCGCCTGCGCCTCCTACGTCGCCATTGTCTGGTGCTGTGCCTGCTGCGCCTGCACCTTTGCAGCTCTGAAGCTGCGCCCGGTGGATCTCTGCCAGCTGTGCAAGCGCCTGCGCCTGCGCCTGCTGCGCTGCGTCTGCTGGTGAATGCCCATGCTGGCACTGGGCGGATAACTGTTCAGCTCGTAGCAAACACCGGCCGGGCTGTGGGGGTGGCGGTGGGGGGGGGGCATGTATGTGCCATCAATGTCGTCAAATGTAAAGGTCCTTAGATATAGATAAATAACCGTAAATAACCGTGTCTGCTTCGTCATCTTCTCTCGTCGACTCTCCATTATCACATTTTTACACGTGTGTGGAGTTGTTGCCTCTTCGACCAACCGCAGATCTTGCAGTTCAGCCACCAGCGAGCATGGCAGACGAGGAGGTTGACGCTCACATCACGCGGAAATACGAGATACTGCAGAAGCTTGGGAAGGGGGTGCGTTCAGGGGGCAAAGTTCCGGTTCCGAGTGCATGCATGCACAGCTTGGGTGGGAGCTTGCTGTATCCTTGGCCTCGCATGTCGCGCCAAAGGCCGAAAAGCATTTTACAACGCGAGGAGCGCGTGACGCATGGCAGCGACACAGACAGACTTGCATGGCCCATGCGCAGGCGTATGGCGTGGTCTGGAAGGCCATCGATAGGAAGACGCGCGAGGTGGTGGCACTGAAGAAGATCTTCGACGCGTTTCAAAACGCCACCGATGCTCAGGTGGGGGCCTTGGCCATGCGTGCAGTCAAAAACATGCGCATGCATGCAGTCAAAAGCATGCGTGTGCGCACTCCCCACCACCCCTCCATTGCTCCCTGTGCAGCGCACCTTCCGCGAGGTCATGTTCCTGCAGGACCTCAACAACCACGACAACATCGTCAGGTGCGGTAGCACGCGGCGCAGCTGCATGGCTCGCATGGCAGCGCAACAGCCTGCATGTCGTGTGACACCGCTGCCGACATGCATGCGCACCCAAGGGCGAGCTCTGTTACACACAACGTACGCGCAGGCTGCTCAATGTTCGCAAACGAGGCAGCGAGAGCTGTTGCCTGGTATCTTAGCGAGAGACCAACCTTGCACGTGGCTGTATACGCACGCACACACACGTGCATACACGCACACACACACACACACACACATGCATGCACACACGCACAGACTGCTCAACGTGCTGAAGGCAGAGAACGACCGGGACTTGTACCTCATCTTTGAGTACATGGAAACAGACCTGCACGCGGTGATCAGGGCAAACATCCTCGAGGACGTGCACAAGTCATATGTTATGTACCAACTCCTCAAGGCGCTCAAGGTGTGGGGGAACGTGGGGAGTGTGGGCGGGTGTGGGGAGCTGTGGGGGCGGTCATCAAAGCAAGCATCCAGCAGTGGGCGCGCACAAGCCGTACACATCGTGATCCAGCTGCTCAAGGCGCTCAAGGTGTGGGGTGGGTGTGGGCAAGTGTGGGCGGGTGTGTAGGTGGTCATCAGAGCAGACATGCACAAGTCGTACGCACATGCATGTACACCAGCTGCTCAAGGCGCTCAAGGCTTCGGGTGGGTGTGGAAAAAGTGTGGGCGGGTGTGTGGGTGGTCATCAGTGCAGACGTGCACAAGACGTACGTTCATCATGCTGCGCAAGGCGCCTCAAGGTGTGGGGATCCCCGTGGGGAGTGTGGGGAGTGTGGGCGGGTGTGGGGAGGTGTGGTGGCGGTTATCAGAGCAAGCATCCAGCAGTGGGCGGGCACAAGCCGTACACATGCATGTACACCAGCTCTTCAAGGCGCGCATAGTGTTTCGTGGGTGTGGGCGAGTGTGGGGCGGGTGTGTGGGTGGTCATCAGACAGGGCAGGCGTGCACAAGTCGTACACATGATGTACCAGCTGCGCACACATTATGTATCGGCTGCGCAAGGCACTCAAGGGGTGGGGTGTGTGGGAAGGAGTGTGGGAAGGAGTGTGGGGATTGTGGGCGGGTGTGGGGAGGTGTGAATGTGGGTGTGGGCAGGCATCCATGAGTGGACGTACACGAATACACACTCACACGCATCTACACACACGCACACATGCACACGCACACACACACACACACACACGCACACACACACACACACACACACACTGCGCAGTACATGCACACCGGAGAGCTGCTGCACCGAGACATCAAGCCATCCAACCTGCTACTCAACTCTGACTGCATGGTCAAGGTGTGTGTGTGTGTGTGTGTGTGTGCGTGTGTGTGTGTGTGTGTGTGAGCGTGTGTGTGTGTGTGCGTGTGTGTGTCCACCAAGACATCAAGCCATCCAACCTGCTACTCAGTTGACTCTGACTGCATGGTCAAGGTGCGTGTGTGTGTGTGTG
>VFSX01000065.1:412500-430000 GCA_016618255.1 Chlamydomonas sp. UWO 241 | reverse complement strand
CGCCGCGATGTGCGCTGGCGCCACCCTACCACAATCCCAACGTCTGATCTGCACCATGGAATGCGGTCATAACGTCTGAGACGGTCCGGGTTGCGCCTCAGGCGGTGGTGGGCGCCTGAGGCGGTCGGGGTGGCACCTGAGGCGGTTTGGATAACGCCTGAGGCGATCAGGGGTGCGCCTCAGGCGGCGCTTCAGGCGGTCGGAGCGCCTGAGGCGCCGCCTGATCCACGCCATGGAATGGGACGCCTGAGGCGCCGCCTCAGGCGTTGTGAATGTGGTAGGGCCACACACTGCCCGCGCTCCCCTACTCGACCGGCTGCATCCTCGATGAGGCACTCATGGGCAAGCCCCTTGTGTTGTATGTAACAAAAGCAGCAGCTGAGCAGCGCTCATTTTGGGGACGCAATTACAATTTGCAGAAGTCCAAACCCAACCCAACAAACCTTTACCCAACCCCTACCCCCCCACGCTCCGTCACTGCACAGGCTGCATCCTGGGTGAGCTGCTCTGATGGGCAGTTCTTGCCCAAGACCTGACATGGGCACTTCGAAACCCTCGCATGCGAGCTGTCGATGAGGGGGAGTTGATGACGGGCAGTCCCTGCTCCACACCCTGCCACGACCCTCTCCCTGATGGGCGATTCCCTTGCGTCTCCACACCCTACCATGACCCACTTCCTGATGGGCGATTCCCTTGCGTTCCATGTAACAGCAACAACTGGGAAGCGCTCATTTTAGGAGAGGCGATTACAGCTTGCAGAAGTCCAACCCCCAACAAACCCCTGCCCAACCCTCGCTCCCCACGCTCCCCTACCGCACAGACTGCATCCTCGGCGAGCTGCTCTGATGGACAGTTCCTGCCCGAAACGTGACATGGGCACATCGAAACCCTCGCATGCAAGCTGTCGATGAGGGGGAGTTGATGATGGGGCTGCGGGGGCGCTAAGGACATCACTGCTCCACACCCTACCATGACCCGCTCCCTACTGCACAGGCTGCATCCTTGGCGAGCTGCTCTGATGGGCAGTTCCTGCCTGAAACCTGACATGGGCACATCGAAACCCTCGCATGCGAGCTGTTGATGAGGGGGGGGGGGATGATCGGCAGTAACTTCTCCACACCAGTGGTGTCCTTAAGGAAACCGATAATGTCCTGTTTGCCCCCGCAACATTGGAGGGGACACGCCAAATTGCCCCAGCAGGAGGCGTTTTTTTTGTGGGAAAGTGTGAAATCGTCGAATTTCACACTTTTCGGGGCGATATTCCCGGTTCGCCCCGCAGCGGGGGCTGTGAGAGCTGCGTGGGCGCTTATGACATCACTGCTCCAGACCCTACCATGACCCGATCCCTACTGCACAGGCTGCATCCTGGGCAAGTTGCTCACGGGCAAGCCCCTTGCGTTCCATGTAGCAGCAGCAGCTGAGAAGCGCTCATTGTGGGGCAAGCGATTACAGCTTGCACAAGTCCAACCCCCAACAAACCCCTACCCAACCCTCGCCCCCCACGCTCCCCCACTGCACAGGCTGCATCCTCGGCGAGCTGCTCTGATGGACAGTTCCTGGCCTAAAACCCGACATGGGCAAATCGACGATGGGGAGTTGGGGATGATGGACAGTCCCTTCTCCACACCCTACCATGACCCGCTCCCTGATGGGCACGCCCCTTGCGTCTCCACACCCTACAATTTTCATGAATTTAAATAAATTATTCCACAGTCAGATTTTTTTTGAAAGCGTCAACCGTTGACCTCCTGTTGGCCGTCTGCCCTCAAATATAGGTAATTTGAAAGCTCTTGACGAGCTCTGCCTGCCGGGCTTGTCAGACTCACAATCCACTGGATGGGTTGAGCTGTGATGAAGGTCAAAGTACAGCCAGAATACAGCCAATTGGCTGTGTAGAGCCGAAAAGGAAATCAATGCATGACCCCCTCCCTGATGGGCAAGCCCCTTGCGTTCCATGTAGCAGCAACAGCTGGGACGCGCTCATTGTGGTGAAGCGATTCCAGTTGGCACAAGTCCAAACCCCCAACAAACCCCTAATCAACCCTCGCCCCCCCACGCTCCCCTACTGCACAGGCTGCATCCTGGGCAAGCTACTCATGGGCAAGCCCCTTGCGTTCCATGTAGCAGCAGCAGCTGAACATCGCTCATTTTGGGGAGGCAATTACAGTTTGCAAAAGTCAAGCAAATCCCTACCCCTCGCCTCCCACGCTCCCCTACTGCACAGGCTGCATCCTGGGCGAACTGCTCATGGGCAAGCCGGTGTTCCCAGGCACCTCGACAATGAACCAGGTGTGGCGTATGTGTGACGTATGTGTGGCAGCATGACGTGTGATGGGGTGTGATGTAGGTGTGGCAGCATGACGGAAGTGTGATGGGGTGTGATAGGGTGTGATGAGCAAGCCGGTGCTCCCTGGCACCTCGACGTCACCAGGTGTGACGTTGGTGTGGCAGCATGGAGGAAGTGTGATGGGGTGTGATGTAGGTGTGGCAGCATGACGGAAGTGTGATGGGGTGTGATAGGGTGTGATGAGCAAGCCGGTGCTCCCTGGCACCTCGACGTCACCAGGTGTGACGTTGGTGTGGCAGCATGGAGGAAGTGTGATGGGGTGTGATGTAGGTGTGGCAGCATGACGGAAGTGTGATGGGGTGGGATGGGGTGTGAGGCCTCAACCATGAACCAAATACTTGACCCCTGTCCACTCGTAACACACACACACACACACACACACCTAGCCAACCCCCCAACTTCCCCCGCTCCCACACCCCACACACATCCCTAGATCGTCCGCATCATGGATTTCACTGGGCGGCCAAGCGCAGAGGACATCGGTCGACTCATGACACACACACACCATTCCTAGCCACCACCCCCCCAACCTGCCCCCCTCCCACACCCCACACATCCACACCCCCACACAGCTCGACCGCGTCATGTAGGTCACGGGGCGGCCGAGCGCAGAAGACATCGAGGCGTCGACACACAAAACACACACACACTCACACACACACAAACACACACACACCAAGCCCCCCCCACCCCCACCCCATGTTCCCCCGCTCCCACACCCCACACCTCCACACAGCTCGACCGCATCATGGAGTCTACCGGGCGGCCGAGCGCAGAGGAAATCGAGGCGGTGGACTCATGACACACACACACACACACGCACCTAGCCAACCCTCCCAACTTCCCCCGCTCCCAAACTCCACACCTCCACACCTCCACACAGCTCGACCGCATCATGGAGTTGACTGGGCGCAGAAGACATCGAGGACATCGGTCGACTCATGACACACCCACACCCACACAAAAAAAACTAGCCAACCCCTTAACTTCCCCCGCTCCCACCCTCCACACATATCCCTAGCTCGACCGCATCATGGAGTTCACCGGGCGACCGAGCGCAGAAGACATCGAGGCGGTGGACTCGCCGTTTGCGGCGACGATGATGGAGAGCTGCACGGTGGCACACGCGAAGCGGCTGCAGGTCTGCGCACACACGCATGCACGCATGCGCATGCACACATGGATGCACAGGCACACACGCTCGCGCGTGTTTGCGGCAACGATGATGGAGAGCTGCACCACACGCACGCACGCACGCACAGGCTGCAGGTGCGCATATGCATATGCAAAAAGAGGACCATGACGGAGCAACGACCCACCCCACACTTCCCCACACATCCACACAGGACATGTTCCTGTGCGCGTCCCCAGAGGCTGCCGCCCACACCCCACACCCCACACCCCAACCCATATTTCCCACTTTACACTCCACTTCCTCACATCCCCACACATCCACACAGGACATGTTCCCGCGTGCGTCCCCAGAGGCTGCGGACCTCCTACGAAAGCTGCTAGTGTTCAACCCAACCAAGCGGCTGAGCCCCGAGCAGGTGCGTGTGTGTGTGTGGGGGGGGGCTGTAGCAAATCTCTCTTTGTGTGTGTGTGTGTGTGTGTGTGTGTGCATGTGTGTGTGGGCGCAAGCTGAGCCCCGAGCAGGTGCGGGTGTGGGTGGGTGGTGGGTGTGTGCTGGAACGAATCTCTCTCTTTGTGTGTGTGTGTGTGTGTGTGTGTGTGTGCATGTGTGTGGGCGCAAGCTGCTAGTGTTCAAACCAACAAAGCGGCTGGGCCCCGAGCAGGTGCGTGTGTGTGTGTAGGGGGGGGGGCAGCTGCAACGGATCTCTCTCTTTGTGTGTGTGTGTGTGTGGCTCGATTAACGGAGGCGCGTTCTCGTCGCCGAGCCCTGGACCTAGCAATGCGGCGCTGCTGGTGACGAGGATCTCCGTGCCGCTGACGAGCGGGGTAAAATACGACTGGCCCGGCTCCTGCTAGACTGCCCCTCGGTGGAACACTTCAGGAGCGGCTTGCCCGGCGCTGCCATGGCTTGGCGAGTAGCCGCGGCGCTGCCGCGGCCCGTGCTGGGAGACGGCCCTTATCCTCCCCCCATGCAGGACGCCATGCGGCACCGATCTCGACGAGTTGATCGACGAGCGGAGGAGCTGGCGCCCGTCAATGCATGCTGGACATTGGTCAAGATGGCTGCCCGTGGAGGCGGGCTACCATCACGGCTTCAGCGGTGGCGACCGCCGAGGCAACACAGAGTAAATCCGCTTCACCAATCGCAGCGTTCGTCACCGCGCTCATCCTCGGGGTCGCTCGTCTGCCGGTGACTGGCGTTGGAAGGTCTTCAGGCAGCCTCCATGACAACTCTGTCGTCCATGCACCCCTGGAGGGTGGGACCTGGCCATGCATGAGGCATGGGGCGCCGGCTGAGCCCCATGCAAACGAGAGCTGGACAGCCATGCACTGCCAGGCGGGGACCGTTCCAGTCAGCGCCAGTCGGCTCTGCCGGCTTGACTGGCCACAAGGCCACTACTGTGACCCTGAGGAAGGTCCTCTCCTATAGGTATCATTGCTACCAGACATGTCTCTCAGAGACCGCTGTTTGGGGTAGTCTAGCCGGCGGGAGCGGTAGTCTATCGGCCGGGAGCCGGCGGTACTCTAGTACTTTAGTGTGCTGGAGATCGGCGGGTGTCTCTAGTAGAAGAGTAGCCTGCTTAGCTGGAAACCCCGTGTTACTGTTACTGTGTGTGTGTGCTCGATTAACGGAGGCGCGTTCTCGTCGCCGAGCCCTGGACCCAGCAATGCGGCGCTGCTGGTGACGAGGATCTCCGTGCCGCTGACGAGCGGGGTAAAATACGACTGGCCCGGCTCCTGCTAGACTGCCCTCGGTGGAACACTTCAGGAGCGGCTTGCCCGGCGCTGCCATGGCTTGGCGAGTAGCCGCGGCGCTGCCGCGGCCCGTGCTGGGAGACGGCCCTTATCCTCCCCCCATGCAGGACGCCATGCGGCACCGATCTCGACGAGTTGATCGACGAGCGGAGGAGCTGGCGCCCGTCAATGCATGCTGGACATTGGTCAAGATGGCTGCCCGTGGAGGCGGGCTACCATCACGGCTTCAGCGGTGGTGACCGCCGAGGCAACACAGAGTATATCCGCTTCACCATTCGCAGCGTTCGTCACCGCGCTCACCCTCGGGGTCGCTCGTCTTGCCGGTGACTGGCGTTGGAAGGTCTTCAGGCAGCCTCCATGACAACTCTGTCGTCCATGCACCCCTGGAGGGTGGGACCTGGCCATGCATGAGGCATGGGGCGCCGGCTGAGCCCCATGCAAACGAGAGCTGGACAGCCATGCACTGCCAGGCGGGGACCGTTCCAGTCAGCGCCAGTCGGCTCTGCCGGCTTGACTGGCCACAAGGCCACTACTGTGACCCTGAGGAAGGTCCTTTTCTATATGCTCCTTGCCAGACATGTCTCTCAGAGACCGCTGTTTGGGGTAGTCTAGCCGGCGGGAGCGGTAGTCTATCGGCCGGGAGCCGGCGGTACTCTAGTACTTAAGTGTGCTGGAGTATCGGCGGGTGATCTCTAGTAGAAGAGTAGCCTGCTTAGCTGGAAACCCCGTGTTACTTGTTACTTGTGTGTGTGCATTTGTGTGGGGGCGCAAGCTGCTAGTGTTCAACCCAACCAAGCGGCTGAGCCCCGAGCAGGTGCGTGTGTGTGTGGGGGGCTGTAACGAATCTCTCGTTTTGTGTGTGTGTGCGTGTGTGTGTGTGTGCACGTGTGTGTAGGCGAAAGCTGCTAGTGTTCAACCCCACCAAGCGGCTGGGCCCCGAGCAGGTGCGTGTGTGTGGGGGGGGGGGGCAGCTGTAACGGATCTCTCTCTTTGTGTGTGTGTGTGTGTGTGTGTGTGTGTGCATTTGTGTGGGGGCGCAAGCTGCTAGTGTTCAACCCAACCAAGCGGCTGAGCCCCGAGCAGGTGCGTGCGTGTGTGTGTGGGGGCTGTAACGAATCTCTCGCTTTGTGTGTGTGTGTGTGTGTGTGTGCACGTGTGTGTAGGCAAAAGCTGCTTGTTTTCAACCCCACCAAGCGGCTGAGCCCCGAGCAGGTGCGTGTGTGTGTGCGGGGGGCTGTAACAAATATCTCGCTTTGTGTGTGTGTGTGTGTGCATGTGTGTAGGCGCAAGCTGCTAGTGTTCAACCCAACAAGGCGGCTGAGCCCCGAGCAGGTGCGTGTGTATGTGTAGGGGGGGGGCTGTAAGGAATCTCTCTCTTTGTATGTGGGTGTGGGTGTGCATGTGTGTGTGTGGGCACAAGTTGCTCGTGTTCAACCCAACAAAGAGGCGAAGCCCCGAGCAGGTGTGTGTGTGTGTGTGCGGGGGGGCTGTAGCGAATCTCTCTTTGTGTGTGTGTGTGTGTGTGTGTGTGTGCGTGCGTGCATGTTTGTGTGGGCGCAAGCTGCTAGTGTTCAACCCAACAAAGAGGCTGAGCCCCAAGCAGGTGACTCTGGGGGGAGGGGGGGGATGCGGTGGTAACTGTAACAGATCTCCCTCTCTCTCTCTCTCTCTCCCCCCCGAGACTCTCAAACTCGCCCACGACCTTCAGTCCATGCGTTCCGACAGTGCACTGACTGGCAACCGTGACGCCCCCAAGGAGGCGCGCATGACTGCCCAGCTCAAGTCCGCCATCGCACGCGCCACCAACAAGCACTGGGACGGTGTCGCTCAACGCGTGCAACACGATTTTGACGACAACAACCCCCACTCCGCCCACCGCATGCTGTCCAAACTCGTCGACCGCCCCCCTTCCGCCGCCCTCCCTGCCCTCCGTGTCGGCGACCACCTGTGCTTTGGAGCTCAGGCGGTGGCAGACGCGTTTGGAGAATATTTCCGTGTCCTCCACACTCCACTCCGCTCGGAAGTCGACGAAGCCACCCTCGCCTCCCACCTCATCTTCACACCCACCACCCCCGCACCGCCCCCGTCTCCCTCCCCCTCCTCCTCCTACACTACCCCCGCTCCGCCTCCGTCCCCCTCCCCCTCCCTCCCCTCCCCTCCCCGTCCCCCCCTCCCCCTCCCCCTCCCCTCCCCCCCCCCTCCCTCCCCCTCCCCGTCCCTCTCCCTCCCCTTCCCTCCCCTCCTCCTCCCCACTTTCCCCGCCTCCCCTTCCCCCCCTCCTCCTCCCCCCTTGCCTCCCCTCCCTCTCTGAGCGAGGTGGTCTCCGCGATCAAATCCCTCAGGAACTCTGCCCCCGGCTCTGACGACATCACCTCCCCCCTCCTCAAACACGGCGGCACCGCAACCGCAACCGCCCTCCACCAGATCATCCTTACCTGTTGGAACACCACCTCCATCCCCGCCGCGTGGAACCAAGCAGACATCTGCCCCCTCTACAAGGGCGCATCCTCGGGCCCACCCACGCGCAGCAAGTCCTACCGCGGCATCTCCCTCCTGCCCGTCGCTGGCAAGGTCTACACTCACATCCTCCTCAACCGCCTCAAGCTCCAGCTGGAGCCCACCCTCCACACTTCCCAGTTTGGCTTCCGTCCGGGCCGTGGCACCTCCGATGCCATCTTCACCCTACGACGCCTCCAAGAGGAGTCACACCGCGCCCACGCCCCCCTCCATGTGGCTTACGTCGACCTGTCCAAGGCGTTCGACAGTGTCAATCACGCCGCCCTTTGGAAAACCCTCCTCCACCGCGGCGCGCACCCTGCCCTCCTTGCACGCATCGAAAGCCTCTACTCTGGTGCCACCGCCAGAGCCCGAGTCAACGGTGCATACTCCGCCCCTTTCCCTCTCAAAGCTGGCGTCAAGCAAGGCTGCCCCCTCTCCCCCCTCCTCTTCAATGTCTACATCGACACAGTTGTCCGGTCCCTGATTGCCCAGCTCCCCAACGCTGGCATTCAAATTGGCTACATGATCGACGGAAAACTGTACACCCCTGAGTCCCGCAAGGACTTTTTGACCACCATCCTCCCCCTCCTTCTCTACGCCGACGACATCGCCCTGCTCGCCCCCTCCGAGGAAGACCTCCGCACCATGCTCACCCTCCTCGACCGCATCTGTTCAGACCTGGCCCTTGCGATCAACTACGACAAAACCGTGGCACAATCCCTCGGCCACCCTTCTGCCCACACCGTCCCCTCCGCCCCTATCACCATCCCCTCCAACTCCTCATCTACCCCCCACCTGGTCCACTCCACCTCCAAGTTCAAATACCTGGGAAGTATTCTGTCCTCCCCCGCCGCCCCTTCTGATGACGCTCCCAACACGTCTGATTCCGACATCCTCGACTCAGAGATCTCACGCCGGATCGGAAGTGCCTGGTACGCCTTCAACCGTCTCACTCCCCGGTTCTGGAACTCCAACTCAATCTCTCCCACTACCAAGATCCACCTCTACAACGCCTTTGTGATCTCTGCCCTACTGTATGGCTGCCAGACATGGACGTTGAACAAGGCCCACATCCACCGACTTGAAGTAACCCACAACCGCTTCCTCCGCCTCATCAAGGGCATCCCTCCTCACACCACAGAGCACACCTCCACCACCACGATGCATGCCTCCCCCCCTTGTACGTTCCCCATCATCGACACGATCAACAAGCACCGTGCTACGTTCATCGGCTCCCTCATCCGCCGCCTCCCACCTCCCCCGTCCCCCCGCCCCTCCATCTCCACACACCCGCCCGTCCCTTCTCCCCCCCCACTCCCTCCCGACATCATATACCCCCCCACTGCCGCCCTTTTCGCGTACCGCCGACCGGACATGACTTCGCTCTATGCCGGCGGCGCCATCACATCTTACCGGCTCAGCGCCGGCGACTTTTTCGCCCACTCCGTCAAGTTCCGTTCCTCCGCAAACACCCACTTTTCCAACTTCAAACGCGACATCTCCAAGCACCCCGAGTTCATGGACCTCTTGGCCAAGCGAGTCACACCCGAGTGGATCCTCTTAGCGAGATTTCCACAACTGTGGAGGTCAATCTGCCGAGACCTAGTTTAAACTCAGTCGAAGCGGAGTGACGAACACAGCCGTCAGTGACCCGCATTTGCCCCTTTCCCCCACTGCTTTTTGAATGAGGTTATTCACCCTCTTGTTGGCGCACGGTTGGTCACCCGCCTCCAAATGGAATCTCCTCAATGATGACCAGAAACAGCCTATCTAGGTCTGCCGTGCAGAGTTCTCTGTAACGATATCTCTCTCTCTCTCTCTCGTGTGTGTGTCAACCCCTCCTTGTTAAAATCGCTCTGTTTCTCTCTGTGTGTGTGTGTGACAAGCTCTCCTTGTTAAAATGTGCACCCGCAGCGTCCCAACCAACTCTTCTCTTAACCGCAACCAACAATTCGATGTGATGATGGATATTACAGTCTGTGTGACACCAGTTATGATGTAGAAGACCTGTGATGCCGATCATCAACAGGTCAAATCCCTAACAGGTAGATACATCCTCACATCCTTGTCCTCGTTAAAATGCGCAGGCGCTGCAGCACCCGTACGTTGTTCAGTTCCACAGCGAAGCAGACGAGCCAGAGGTCAGTGCGGATGGATGACTCGTCACTGTGTGTGTGTGTGTGTGTGTGTGGTTTCATGTGTGTTCTGCCGTTTCTGTACTGCCGTGATACGTGGCATGTGTGTTGCGTGTGTGTGACACGTGCGACTGCAACACCGCAGGCCGTCCGCGTGTTTGTACTGCCGATCAACGACAACACAAAGTACACTGTTGCGTGGCATGTGTGTGGGATGTTTGTGACATGTGTACGATACGTGTGTCACTGCAACACCGCAGGCCGGCCGCGTGTTTGTACCGCCGATCAGCGACAACACAAAGTACACTGTTGCGTGGCATTTGTGTGGGAAGTGTGTGACATGTGTGACTGCAACACCGCAGGCCGGCCGCGTGTTTGTACTGCCGATCAGCGACAACACAAAGTACACTGTTGCGGAGTACCGCGACCGGCTGTACGGGGAGATCCTGAAGAAGAAGCGCGAGATGATGCGGCTCATCAAGGACAAGGTCTGTGTGCGCGTGTGTGGCTGTGGCTGTGTGTGTGTGTGTGTGTGTGCAAGTGTGGCTGTGGCTATGTGTTGCTGTATGGGGAGATCCTGAAGAAGAAGCACGATATGATGCGGCTCATCAAGGACAAAGTGTGTGTGTATGCGTGTGAAATGCATGTTTGGCTGTGGCTGAAGAAGAAGCGCGAGATGATGCGGCTGATCAAGGACAAGGTGTGTGTGCGTGTGTGTGTGTGTGTGTGTGTGAAATGCATGTGTCGCTGTGGCTGTGTATGGGGAGATGCTGAAGAAGAAGCACGAGATGATGTGACTGTTAAGGAAAAGTTGTGTGTGTGTGTGTGTACGTGCGTGTGTAAATGCGTATGTGTATGGCTTTGTGAGTGTGGTTGTGGCTGTGGCTGTGAACGGGGAGATCCTGAAAAAGAAGCGCGAAATGATGCAGCTCATCAAGGACAAAGTGTATGTGTATGCGCGTGAAATGCATGTTTGGCTGTGGCTGAAGAAGAAGCGCGAGATGATGTGGCTCATCAAGGACAAGGTGTGTGCATGTCTGTGTGCGTGTGTGTGTGTACATGTGTGTGTGTGTAGATGCGCATGTGTGTGGCTGTGGCTGTGTGTTGGTAGGAGAGGTCACACACACACACACACACACACGCAGCAAGCGCGCCTCGCGGGTGTGCGCCAGGCATCCGTGGTCTCGGACTCACACGCACTCTCTCTCCTCACACACACTCTCCCTCCCCCCTCCCCGCCACACACACGTGCAGCAAGCGCGCCTCGCGGGTGTGCGCCAGGCGTCCATGGCATCCGACCACTCTGGAGCGGGGAGTAGCCACCACGGCCACGGGGCAAGCAACCACTCGTCGACGGGCGGAGGGGGGCACCGCGGCAGCAGCGGGAGCATGGCGGGAGGGGGGCAGCGGCGCTGATGGAGTAACTGACATCCGCCTTTAACTGGCGCAGCGGCGCTGATGACTCAGCGTTGGCGTGGAATCACTTGTGCCAGCAACTGACTCTGGGGCGGGCAAGCCACTCGTCTGTGGGGCACCGCGGGGAGCATCGGCAGCACGGTGGGAGGGGGGCAGCGGCGCTGATGGAGTAACTGACATCCGCCTTAAACTGGCGCAGCAGCGCTGATGACTCAGCGTTGGCATGGAATTAGTTGCGCCAACAACTGACTCCGGGGCGGGCAACCACTCGTCTGCCGCCGCCAGAGGGGGGCACCGAGGGAGCAGCGGCAGCACGGTGGGAGGGGACAGCGGCGCTGATGAGCCAAAAACTGACATGGAATCAGTTGCTACCACCAACTGACGCAGCGGCGCTGATGACTCAGCAACCACTCCGACGCCGCCGCCGGAGAGGGGCACCGCGGGGAGCAGCCGCAGCGCGGCAAGAGGAAACAGCGGCGCTGATGCGCCAACAACTGACATGGGACGGCTGGCAAGGAATCAGTTGCGCCAGCAACTGACGCCGGGGCGGGCAACCACTTGTCTGCCGCCGCCGGAGGGGGGCACCGCGTGGAGCAGCGGCAGCACGGCGGGAGGTGGGCAGCGGCGCTGATGGAGTGGCTGACATGGGACGGCTGACATGGCGAGGAATCAGTTGCGTCAGCAACTGACGCCGGGGCGGGCACCCACTCGTCTGCCGCCGCCGGAGGGGGGCACCGAGGGAGCAGTGGCAACACGGCGGGAGGCGGGCAGCGGCGCTGATGACTCAGCATGGAATCAGTTGTGCTATCCAACTGACGCCAGGGCAAGCAACCACTCGTCGGCGGGCAGAGGGGGTGACCGCGGGAAGCAGCGGGAGCACGGCGGGAGGGGGGCAGCGGCGGTGATGAGCCAACAACTGACATGGGATCAGTTGCGCCACCGACTGACGCTGGGTCGGGCACCCATTCGTCTGTGGGCGTGGCCGGAGGGGGGCACCGCAGGGGGCGGCGGCAGCAGCACGGTACAACTGACATGGGACGGCTGCGCACCAACTGACGCAGGGGCGGGCACCCATAGCCGAGGGGGCATCTTGGCCGCCTACCAGGAGGGTGTGACAAACCAGTGACATACTCTCCAAGCGAATAATACCCACAAGTTTTTTTTCCTAAGTAAATAATATCGGCGCGCGTAGTGCAAGCAAGGCGTATCGTGAGGCTAGCGTGCGGCAAGTCAACACCTGGCTTGCGCTCGCTCGGTGGGCAGGCTGATCCGCCCCTCATCCTGCTCTGCCTCGCCTCAGTCACGTCCCCAGCACGTGGTGAAGAAAGTGCATTTTAAAGTCGCGTGTGACCAACCTTACCTTACACCCAACCTTTGACCTTCGTCAAACGACACAAGTGACACAGGGCTAGTAGGAGGGGTGTTCTAGGGGTAGTACTAGGGGTAGTGCAGACGTCCAGGGGCATCAAGACCCAGTTGCCCCACGCCTGATGGCCTGCCTGTAACTTCTCTCCCAGTCACACTTCCGCGCCCGCGGTACTCCATGGCGCAGTTCACGGCAGGTGGGGTGTTGCGGTACTAAGCGGTGCTCCTACGGGCAGGTTTTACAGGTTTTACACGTTACACGACCCTGGGGCGTGAGTTAAGGCCTAGACCACACGTCTGAGGGAGCTCTGCTAAGAGAGCCCGCAAGGCCACGCAGTGCGCAAGCCTACCAGAGGTCACGGGGACCTGCGCTCGCGGCCAGCGGCCAGCAAAGGCGTGTTGTCGCGCGGCTCTGGCGATGTGTGTGTCGTGTTTGGCTGCTGCTGCCACTGTGCCGGCAAGCCTGCCTCTGCTGACGCCGAGGCAGAGTCGGTGCCCTGCGTGCGCGTGTGGATGCATGCGTATGGCGTGTGTGCGTGTGTGCGTGTTGAGTGTGTGTGTGTGTGTGTGCGTGCGTGTGTGCTCTGGCGATGTTTGTTGTGTGCGCCTGCTGCTGCCATGACGCCAGCAAGCCTGCCTCTACGGACGCTGAGGCAGAGTCGACGCCCTGCGTGCGCGTGTGGATGCATGCGTCTGGCGTGTGTGTGCGTATGTTTGTATTGAGTGTGTGTTTGTGTTGAGTGTGTGTGTGTGTGTGCGTGTGTGCTCTGGCCATGTTTGTGTCGTGTGCGCCTGCTGCTGCCACAGCGCCGGCAAGCCTGCCTCTGCTGACGCCGAGGCAGGCGCCCCGCGTGTGCGTGTGGATGCATGCGTATGGCGTGTGTGTGTGTGCGTGTTGAGTGTGTGTGTGTGTGTGTGCGTGCGTGTGTGCTCTGGCGATGTTTGTTGTGTGCGCCTGCTGCTGCCATGACGCCAGCAAGCCTGCCTCTACGGACGCTGAGGCAGAGTCGACGCCCTGCGTGCGCGTGTGGATGCATGCGTCTGGCGTGTGTGTGCGTGTGCGTGTTGAGTGTGTGTATGTGTGTGTGTGCGTACGTGTGTGCTCTGGCGATGTTTGTCGTGTGCGCCTGCTGCTGCCACAGCACCGGCAGGCCTGCCTCTACGGACGCTGAGGCAGAGTCGACGCCCTGCGTGTGCGTGTGGATGCATGCGTGTTGAGTGTGTGTGTGTGTGTGTGTGTGTGTGTGTGCGTGCGTGTGTGCTCTGGCGATGTTTGTGGTGTGCGCATGCTGCTGCCACAGCACCGGCAGGCCTGCTTTTACGAACGCTGAGGCAGAGGCGGCGCCCTGCGTGCGCGTGTGGATGCATGCGTATGGCGTGTGTGAGTGTGTGTGAGTGTGTTGAGTGTGTGTGTGTGTGTGCGGCGTGTGCGTGCAGATGCATGCGTATGGCGTGTGTATGCGTGTCTTTGTGTTGAGTGTGTGTGTGTGTGTGTGTGCGTTTGTGTGCTCTGGCAATGTTTGTCGTGTTCGACTGCTGATGCCACGGCGCCGGCAAGCCTGCCTGAGCTGACGCCGAGGCAGAGTCGGCGCCCTGCGTGCGCGTGTGGATGCATGCGTATGGCGTGTGTGCGTGTGTGCGTGTTGAGTGTGTGTGTGTGTGTCTGTGTGTGTGTGCATGCTCAGGCGATGTTTGTCGCGTGCGCCTGCTGCTGCCATGGCGCCAGCAAGCCTGCCTCTACGGACGCTGAGGCAGAGGCGGCGCCCTGCGTGCGCGTGT
Organism: Chlamydomonas sp. UWO 241; assembly: GCA_016618255.1. Classification (NCBI taxonomy): domain Eukaryota; kingdom Viridiplantae; phylum Chlorophyta; class Chlorophyceae; order Chlamydomonadales; family Chlamydomonadaceae; genus Chlamydomonas; species Chlamydomonas priscui. The sequence goes on along the minus strand of VFSX01000065.1, from coordinate 415,570 downwards.
GGATGCATGCGTATGGCGTGTGTGAGTGTGTGTGTTTGTGTTGAGTTTGTGTGTGTGTGTGTGTGTGTGTGCGGCGTGTGCGTGTAGATGCATGCGTATAGCGTGTGTGTGCGTGTCTTTGTGTTGAGTGTGTGTGTGTGTGTGTGTGCGTTTGTGTACTCTGGCGATGTTCGTCGTGTTCGACTGCTGCTGCCACGGCGCCGGCAGGCCTGCCTCTACGGACGCTGAGGCAGAGCCGGCGCCCTGCGTACGCGTGTGGATGCATGCGTATGGCGTGTGTGCGTGTGTGCGTGTTGAGTGTGAGTGTGTGTGTGTGTGCGTGTGTGCGTGTGTGTGCTCTGGCGAAGTTTGTTGTGTGCGCCTGCTGCTGCCACGGCGCCGGCAGGCCTGCCTCTGCTGACGTCGAGGCAGAGTCGACGGCCTGTGTGCGCGTGTGGATGCATGCGTGTGGCGTGTGTGCGTGTGTGCGTGTTGAGTGTGAGTGTGTGTGTGTGTGTGTGTGCGCGTGTGTGTGCTCTGACGAAGTTTGCTGTGTGCGCCTGCTGCTGCCACGGCGCCGGCAGGCCTGCCTCTGCTGACGTCGAGGCAGAGTCGACGGCCTGTGTGCGCGTGTGGATGCATGCGTGTGGCGTGTGTGCGTGTGTGCGTGTTGAGTGTGTGTGTGTGTGTGTGTGTGCGCGTGTGTGTGCTCTGGCGAAGTTTGTTGTGTGCGCCTGCTGCTGCCACGGCGCCGGCAGGCCTGCCTCTGCTGACGTCGAGGCAGAGTCGACGGCCTGTGTGCGCGTGTGGATGCATGCGTGTGGCGTGGGTGTGCGTGTTTGTGTTGAGTGTATGTGTGTGTGTGTGCGTGCGTGTGCGCGTGTGCGTGCGTGTGGATGTATGTGTGTGTGCGTGCGGCGTGTGCGTGTGGATGCCTGTGTGCTCGCGTGTGTGTGCGCGTGCACGCATAGACGTCACCAAATTTGGCGCGCGCGCCTGGCCATACACACACACACACACACACCTGGCTGCCGGCGCAGCTGTCGCGGCGCTTGCCGCCGCTCGCAGTGCTTCCGTCCCAAAGCATGTGTAGCTCGCCGCGCACGCTCCTGCGTGTGTGTGTGTGTGTGTGTGTGCGTGCGTGTGTGTGTGGGTGTGCGTGCGTGTGTGCATGTCTGTGTGGGTGTGTGAGTGTCAGTGGTACATAACGGGTCTCGTCACTAGAGTTATGCGTGCTTGTCTGCTTGCCGCTGCCGCTTGCAGCATTCCTTAGCTGAGTACCGAAAGGATCCAAACTAATCCCCCCACCCCTGCCCCACTCACCCACACACCAGCTCCGTGCCGAGCGTGCACGGAACCAGATACAGCAGCGCCAGTTGGCCTTGGTCACCGAACTAAGATTTTCACAGCGAAACGTACGTGAAAACCCAAACCCTAAACCTATTCAACCTAATCCCCACCCCCCCCTTGCCCCACCACTCACCCCAGCACCAGCACCGTGCCGAGCGTGCACGGCACCAGGTACAGCAGCGCCGGCTGGCCTTGGTCACCAAACCAAGAGTTGGCCAGCGCAACGTACGTGAGAACGAGCCCGGCAGCGTACGCGCACGCGGCAGGCGCAAAGTAGGAGCAGCGCCCCGCCCAGCACCGGCGCCACCTGTAGTGTGTATGTGTGTGTGGGGCGCATGTGTGTGTGTGTGTGCGCGAATTCAAGATTTGAGACTCAAATGTCATGAGAACGAGCCCGGCAGCGTACGCGCACGCGGCCGCAGCAAAGTAGGAGGAGCGCCCCGCCCAGCACCGGCGCCACCTGCAGTGCGTGTGTGGCAGTGTGTATGTGTGGGGGGTGCATGTGTGTATGTGTGTGTGTGTGTGTGTGTGCACGCGAATTCAAGATTTGAAATTCAAATGTCAGGTGAACGAGCCCGGCAGCGTGCACGCACGCGGCATGCGCAAAGTAGGGGCAGCGCCCGCGCAGCGCCGGCGCCACCTGTGTATGTGAGTGTGCCAGAATTAAAATGTGGAGACAGCCGGCGTCAATATTCAAAACTTCAAATGTCGTGAGAACGCGCCCGGCAGCGGACACGTACACGGCAGGCGCAAAGTAGGAGCACCACCCTGCGCAGCACCGGCGCCACCTGCAGTTTATGTGTGGCAGTGTGTTTGTGTGGGGGTGCATGTGTGTGTGTGCACAAATCCAAGATTTGAACTTCAATTGTCGTCAGATCGAGCCCGGCAGCGTACGCGCACACGGCAGGCGCAAAGTAGGAGCAACACCAAGTGCCCGCGCAGCGCTGGCGCCACCGGTGTAAGTGAGTATGTGCCAGAATTCAAATGTGGAGACAGCCGGCGTCAAGAGTCAAAACTTCAAATGTCGTGAGAACGCGCCCGGCAGCGTACGCGCACGCGGCAGGCGCAAAGTAGGAGCAGCACCCCGCGCAGCGCCGGCGCCACCGGTGTGGGAACAAGTGTGAGATTCGGTTGGCGAACAGTTGCTGGTGAGCGGCGGCCGATGAAACAGCAGCACCGGCGGCAGCAGCAGCATCGGCATCAGCAGCAGCAGCAGTAAGACCAGCGGCAGCAGCAGCAGCAGCAGCAGCAGCGGCGGCAGCAGCAGCAGCAGCAGCGGCAGCGTCACCCCTCGCGGAGCCCTACAAACTACGACACCCTGTGCGATGTGTAAAGCGATCGGAACCAACACACCGTACGAGCGGCGACCCGCGCAGCGGGGGCTGGGCAGCGGCGGCGGCAGCAGCGCAGCAGCAGTGGCAGCAGCAACAGCGGCAGCAGCAGCGGTAACAGCAGCAGCAGCAGCCCTATAAACTGGAGCCCTGTCAACTATAAACCCCCTGATAAAATCATCGGAACCCACCGTACGAGCGGCGACCCGGGCAGCGGGGGCTGGGCAGCGGCAGCGGCAGCAGTGGCAGCAGCAGCGGCAGCGCCCGAGGCCGCGAGGTCGATGTCGACGCGTCGCATGAGTGCGACGAGGAGGCCTGGTCACGGGTGGTTGTCAGTTGTTAGTTAGTTGGGGGCCGAGGAGCGGTTGCTCAGTCAGCGGCAGCGGCAGCAGCAGCAGCAGCGCCCGAGG
>VFSX01000065.1:405000-407500 GCA_016618255.1 Chlamydomonas sp. UWO 241 | reverse complement strand
CTCCGTACGCCCCCTGTCGTCGGGCTGCCAATTCAGCAGCCATTCGACGCATGCATCCAGGAACTCAGTCCATCCGCACTCTCTCGCACGCCCTCCACATGGCAAAAAACACATGACGCCCTACCGCACAGATTTCCCTCCCCCCGCAGCTCTGCAGCTTCAGACAACGGAGCCCAGGTATCTCAGGCCATCACTTCGACCGCTATGCGGCCCGAGCCAGCGCTCAACTTGAGCTACCGAGTTCCTCCAGCCGCCATCGTCCCGCCCACCGCCCACCGCCCAGTCGTTCATTCGACCCCACGCCCCACCTCAAGAGACCCACCGCCTATCCCACTGCTGCCCCGTCGACCTCCATATACCCACATGCTCGTCACATGGAGTTGCCCCTCCCCGTGCGCCCCATGCGCGCACATGCACCCCATGCACCCCCCCCATGCTACCAGCGCCTATGTATGCGTCATGTGGCCGGGCCACAGTGTGGCTCCCTCCTCTCTCCCCTCTCCTCCCTCCCTTTTTCTTATCTTCCACCCCTCCATCCCCACTGCACCCCACCCCATCCTGTGCCCCCGCCCCTATTAACCCTCCCCCGCCCTCACCCTCTCCCTCCGACTACCCTCCCGCTGCCTCCCTCCCACTGCCCCCCACTTGCACAACTACCGCTGTTCGGACACGACTTCGCTCTATGTCGGCGGCGCCATCACCTTCTTCCGGCTCACGCCGGTGACTTTTGCGCCCACTCCGTCACGTTCTACGCCCTCCGCAAACATCCATCTCTTCAACTTCACACGCGACATCTCCGAGCGCCCCGAGTACGCCGAGCGAGTCACCACCGAGTGGATCATCTTAGCATGATTTCCACAACTGTGGAAGTCCTTCTGCCGACACCTAGTTTAAACTCAGTCGAGCGGATTGACGAACACAGCCGCCAGTGACCCGCCACTGCCCCTTTCCCCACTGCTTTACGAATGAGGTTGTTCACCCTCTTGCTGGCGCACGGTTGGTCTCCCGCCTTCAAACGGAATCTCCTCAATTGATGACTAGAAACAGCCTATCTAGGTCTGCCGTGCAGAGTTCTCTGTAACGATATCTCTCTCTCTCTCTCTCTGTGTGTGTGTGTGTGTGTGTGTGTGCACGCTGGGCATCCGGAGTGTGCGGAGCACGAGCAGCATGAGGCACACGCCCTGCACGTCCTGCGTGTGTGTGCGTGTGTGTGTGTGTGTGCACGTGTGCACATGTGTGTGTGTATGCATGTGTGTGTGTGTGTGTGTGTGTGTGTGTGCACGCTGGGCATCCGGAGTGTGCGGAGCACGAGCAGCATGAGGCACACGCCCTGCACGTCCTGCGTGTGTGTGTGTGTGTGTGTGCACGTGTGCACACGTGTGTGTGTGTGTGCATGTGTGTGTGTGTGTGTGTGCACGCTGGGCATCCGGAGTGTGCGGAGCACGAGCAGCATGAGGCACACGCCCTGCACATCCTGCGTGTGTGTGTGTGTGTGTGTGTGTGTGTGCACGTGTGCACATGTGTGTGTGTGCATGTGTGTGTATGTGTGTGTGTGCGTGTGCACGCTGGGCATCCAGAGTGTGCGGAGCACGAGCAGCATGAGGCACACGCCCTGCACGTCCTGCCTGCATGTGTGTGTGTGTGTGTGTGTGTGTTGATGAGACAACCTTGAAAACATGTCGAAGCGACGAGTGGTCACCCGCTATGGGCAGACGCCGTCGTGCAGACCCCTGGAACGATATCGCCGGTATCTATGTAAGGATCTGGAATGGCATGGAACCTATGCAGCCCTAGTGCTCTCCTTTCTATTGTGGTCTGCTGTACATGGCTTCTTTGCACCGACCTCTATTTATCTTCTCTCTCATTCTCTCCCTTTTGTCTCTCTCTCTCTCTCCGTTTATCTGCCGTTTATCTATCTGATTCTTTCTCTCTTTCCTTCTCTCTCTTTCCTTCTCTCTCTCTCTTTCTGCTCTCTCTCTTTCTCTGTCTTCTGTCTTTCTCTCTGTGCTTACTTGCGTATGCGCACCTGCAACACCCACATGCAAAACCCTAACGCAACACCCACTCGCAACACCCAACCGCAACACCCAACTGCAACACTCACCTGCAACACCCACGCCCAGTCAGCGTGCCGCAACACCACCCACACGCACACGAGCGCAACACCCACACGCAACACCTAACCGCAACACCCACCTGCAACACCCAAGCCCAGTCAGCATGCCGCACCACAACCCACCTGCAACACCCATCCGCAACACCCAAACGCAACACCGCCCGCAACCACCCGCAGCACCCACCTGCAACACACACGCCCAGTCAGCATGCCGTACCACCACCCACACGCACACGAGCGCAACACCAACATGCAACACCCAACCGCAACACCCACCCGCAACATCCACCTACAACACCAATGCCCAGTCAGCATGCCGTACCACCACCCACACGCACAGAGCGCAACACCCACACGCAACAACCAACCGCAACACCACCCGTA
>VFSX01000065.1:295000-397500 GCA_016618255.1 Chlamydomonas sp. UWO 241 | reverse complement strand
GTGTGCTGTGATGCACCCAGACACGTTGTCGTAGCTGTGTGGTGGGGGGGGGGAGGGGGTGCATGTGAGTGGTGTGTGTGTGTGTGTGTGTGCGCATGTGGTTTCGTGTGTGGGGGGGGGTGCGTGTGTGTGTGTTTACACAAAGGGGATCAAAAGGGACCTAGGTTGTCAGTCATACAGCTCGGGGCCCTTATACTACCTCATTTGTGACAGTGTTTGTGTGTGTTGGTGTGTGTCATGATGCACCCAGACACGTGTGGGTGTGGATGTGGGTGAGTGGGTGTGTGTGGGTGTGGTGGTGTGGGTGTGAGGTGAGTGGGGGGTGCAGCATATGCCAGGCCCCATTCTGATAGATGGATTCTCCACCTCCACCCCGCCCCACAGCCCGCACGCAACGCAGCACGCACACCCACCCATGCCCCACGCGCCCACTGCAGCATGGCAGCAGCAGCAGCAGCAGCAGCATGACAGTTGCTTGCCACACAAGCACGCACACACGCAACCACACGCACATGCACACACACACAATCAGCATGCCAGTACAGCATGCCAGTACAGCAGCAGCAGCAGCAGCCTGCTAGCAGCAGCAGCAGCTGCATGCCAGCCGCTTGCTACACACACACACACTCTCACAGCAGCATGCCAGCAGCGCCAGTCGCCTGCGCTGCCGCCGCCTTGTCTGTGAAGCTGCATCCGCCTCGCTCGACGAGAAGCAGCGAACCTGCGTTGAGTGTGCCGAGTGTGTAGCTGCATGGCGTGCATGGCATGGCGTGCATGGGCGTGCAGCAGGCCCACCTCGCGCCTCCTCGCCCAGCTGCAGACAAGCATCGCGCGGGTTCGCCAGCGCTACATGCCCCCGGACACTCTCGTTGAGCCCCAGCGTCCGCCCAAAGGCAGCAAAAACCCCAAACACGGGATCAGAATCATCGGTACTAAGCAACTGCGCGATCGGCCCCGCGCACGAGTCCTGCGTCTCCCCGGACACTACAGCCACCAGCAGCAACGCCACCAGCAGTGCTGGTGCCACCATCGTTTACCCCCGCGGCTCCCCCAGGGGGACAACAACACCCCCGTCACCGCCCCACACTGACCCACACAAATCGACTGAATCGACGAATCGGATCAAGCAAGGCAAGCCTCCAGTTTAGTGCGCCCGCCCAAGTGCATACGGGGATATACACCAGTTCCCTTCGGTTAGGGAGAGAGAAACCAAAGGGAACAAATGGCGCGCGCCAGCAGCCAAAGCAAAGCTTAGCCGCGAGCAGCTAAGCGGCGTCCGCGCATTCCTGCGTGTGCCTATACCACAAAGGCAGCAGGCAGCAGCCAACAAAGCCGACCCGCCCCTTCCATCCTCCAGCCACCCCTGGAAATTCCACGTACCCCTCGCAAAAAATGTAAAAGCCTATACAACAGCGGAGCCATTACACACTAGTACAAGGCTTCTCTACATGTTTCAGTACAGGCGGGGCACGGCTGAAAGCATGATGGCTAGAAGACCAAGTCGCTCATCAGCACAACAGCAGTCGGTGCCCATCCCTCGGGAGGAACACTTGATACCAGCGACGGCAACCGACACGCACTGACCGCAGCATTGCGACACGGCAGCAGTACCCCACTGCACACACAATGCAGCTTCATGTGTACGCGGACCGTCGAGGCCGCCTGCGGATGTACGTAGCCCCGCTGCATTCAGTAGCCAAACTTTTTCCACGTCCGTGCCAGTCTCTGCGCGCACGGTGGGTGGGTCGAGCACGGGATGGGGCAAAGCTCGAGCCGCATACGTGTCGTGCGGCAGCAGCAGCAGCAGCAACAACAACAACAGCAGCAACAACGACAACGACAACGACAACAACGACAACAACAACGACAACAACGACAACAACAACGACAACAACAACGACAACAGCAGCAGCAACAACAACAACGAACGCAGCATTGTTGGGGTCCCTGCTGTAACGGACCCCTCCTCCACGAGCCCCACGTGTTTCTCGAGGACCTGTGGCCCTTCCCGACCGAGCCAGTGCAAGGCAGGCGTGTGTGCTGCACTCACCAGCATGTGCACGTACATGTTGTTCCTGGCAGCCCTCACAGACGTCGCGCCCTGCGGCAGGCGGTGCGCATGCCATCATCGCCGGTGTCTGCACCAGTGCTTCCTCGTAGAAGCGGTATACCGCCGTCGGCGGCATGGAGGCGGTCTCCTAAAGAAAGATTGGCCAAAGTGCAGCATACCGACGGAAATCGCACGAAAAGGGCGTTTTAGCCTCCCCGCAACATTGGAGGGAGCGTGCCGAATTACCCCCGCAGGCGGCGCGTTTTCGCGGAAATTTGTGAAATCGTCGTATTTCACACTTTCCGGAGCGGAATCCTCGCGACTCGCCCCCGCAAATTCTCCTCAAATTTTGCGGTTTGCCCCCGCGGCAGGGGCTGCGGGGGCGCTAAGGACGTCTCACTGACTCGCACCTACGACACCTCGCCTGACCTCGCAGCATCTATGATTGCAAGTTGAATGCGCTGCATGTTTGATGCGTCAATGCACACATCGGTGGTGGTGATTCAGTGGGGGCGGTCCCAAGGTGAGACATGGATTTTTGCGCCTGAGCTTATATCTGTGCTCAGGTTGGGAGAGGGGGCTTGGTCACACTCGGCCTGGCGGGACGCACTCGTGCAAGGCGGGCAGCAGATAGGCGTGCGACCCCTGCGCACGCACACATGCGCGCACGCGCGCACGCTGCACGCATGCACGCAATTGTGCACGCACGCACGCAGGTACGCACGCACGCATGTGTGCACGCACGCACACGCTGCTCCCCACGCCCCACGCGCCCCGCACCATTTTCCGCGAGCACGCCTGCAGCGCCGCCCTCTCTGTGTCGCATCGTGAGTCGGCGTCAGCCGCGCGCTGCGTGCGCATGGCGGGGGCGATGCGCACACATGCGGGGGGCGATGCGCACACATGCGGGGGGCGATGCGCACACATGCAGCGCAATGCACAGTCTACAAGTTAGCTGTGTTGCCCGACACAAACTTGGTAGGCTGGCGCGCTGCGTGGCCTTGCGGGCTCTACTAGTAGAGCTCCCCTGGACGTGTAGTCTAGGCCTTAACTCACGCCCCGGGGTCCTCCGGGCGCGTACATGTAAAAACTGTAAAAACTGACCGACATAAGGGAGCTTGAAGCTTGAATGAATGCACCCGGGCGGCCATGATGGTGCAACACTAGGACCCCAAGGTTCCTAACTGTATGTTGAGGACTGGTTGGCCCTTCCATCTAGCTAGGGCGTGTGAGCTACGCTTGGCTGCAGCCGTGACACGTTTGCCGCCCCTCCGCTCCGCCCCGCCTGTGAACAAGACCTTCCACCCGTCAGTCAATACGCATGTGTGCACGCGCGCCATGGGGCATGGTCTGTTGCAGGGATGCTCGCATGCATGCACACGCACTGCGCGGCCTGCCCCACCTTCATGCACTCCATGAGCGCAGACAGCTCCGCGACGCACGGCTTGTCCACAGTTACCATGTTCTTGGCCACCTTGCGGTAGTCAGGCTCACGCCCCACGGTGACGCCCATGGTGGATGGCTGGCTGGCACCAACACACGCACGCAGGGCACTAGTGCCAGGGCACCGAGTGTCGACAGCTCACCGCGGATGCTCACTGCCAAAGCTGGCAAAGCCCTGCATCGAGCCAGCATGTGTGAGCCTCGATGAATGGATCAGGCACGGTGCAACATGCAGCATGCGCCACTAAACAGCATGGTGCTGCATGGCGCTGCATGCATGCACCCACCCAGAGAAGGCGGCGAGTGGTGCAGCCACCTCAGCAGCGAGATATGATCCGGATGCGATCACGGCGGTACGTGCAATGTGACTGGTAGATGATTGCGCGACGTGGTGGTGTGATGATTAGAAGTGTGTGGGCAAAAGGTCGGCCGTAGGCAGACGAGGTGCGCACTGATCAACTCCATATGATGATGCACCACGTGCGTGTGCGCGTTGGCGCAGGAGCAGCGCAACGAGCGCGCTGCCATCGCCACCAACCACTACGCCCAACCAGCACGTCCGCGTGCACGTCGGCGACGGCAGCAGCTTCCACCACGCACGATTCTCTGAGGACGTCCAGCCTGCTGTTGTTGCTGCATGAGAGCTTCAAGCGAGCTGCTGACAGGTGTAGTGGTGTGTGTGCCCATGCCGCGCCATGCATGCGCCATGTAGCCCACGCACTAAGCAGACTAGTGGGCGATCCCCGAACAACCAAGGGGAGGGGAGTAGCATGCCCGGTGCGTGCATGCTTTTGTCGGATCTGATCGCGATCAGACCCGGGCTCCCAAGGCCCGGAGGGCCTCGACCGCGGCACGCCGGAGAGCACTAGGGCTGCTGCAACGCGGTGCCGTCCCTCGCCACAGGCCGCTGCTCGAGGTCACCGACCTGCTCAGGCTCCCTGCAGCACTCGACGCGATGGCGTGCTGCGTGCTGATCGTGGAGCCAGCAGGCAGAACCACCGCCGCTGCCGCTGCGACCAGCAGCGCTGTCTCAGAATCCGCTGCCGACGGTGGGGGCAGCGAGCACGGCTTCATCGTGACATACGCAAACGCCGCGGCGGTGCACATGCTGCTGGGCCACAGCTCGCTGCCGCGGACTGAGACGGCCGCAGACGCAGGAGCAGCGGGCGCAGGAGCAGGAGCAGCGGCGACGGCTGCGCGCACGGGCGGAGGCCTGTGTGGGTCGCCCCTGTCCACCCTGCTGCCGCACGCACCACCAGGCCTGCTGTCGATGCCAGCGGCCAGCACGACGGGCGGCCTTGGTCGGGGCGCCCAGGCCCCGCGCATGGCCGTGTATGCGCGCGTGGAGCTGCAGCAGCAGCAGCAGGAACCAGAACAGCAGCAGCAGCAGCAGCGTGTGCAGGCGGAGCCGGGGCAGGGGCACGGGGCGGCAGCGGAGCCCGCCAGCGGCAGCGGCATGCGCGCCTGCCGTGCCGACGTGCTCGCGTGCGACGTGTGCTCCCCTTCGGGCCGCACGCTCGGCCGTGCCCTCCTGTTTGACCGCTGGCACTGCGCGTCTAACGGGCGGAGCGGGCGGCCGTTGATGCGGGAGCTCACGGAGGCAGAGGTCCCGGGAGAGGCGACACTACAGGCGGCAGTCAAAGCCGTGCGTGCGCAGGTATGCCTGCCTGCCTGCCCATGTACTGCCTTGTCTGCGACCAACTACAAACAAACAAGACGGAAAACCCTCAGAACCCCAACCCGGCAGGCCGACGCGGTGCGGTCGCTCAAGCAGGCGCGCGGCCTTGGCAACCAGCATCCTGATGTCATCAACGGCGTGACGCAGCTTGCAATAGCCAAGGCCATGGCATCAGAGCTTGCCGCGCTCGCGGGCGCATACGCACGCGGGGACGCGGGGCTGCTCGCGCCGTTTGTGGAGCTCTGTACGCAGCGGGAGCAGGCGCAGCAGGCGCAGCAGGAGCAGGGAAGTAGAGACTGATCGGAGCAGGAGGCACAGCAGGGCCGCCTTCATGGCTACCTCTGTTCCACAGCATCTATTATGGCGTGCGCCAAGTCCGTGCCGTAGTAGGCACACACTTGCCCACATGGCCACGCAACCCCCAACTGGCTGTAACAGGGCTGAGTCTGTTGAGCTGTGTGCGCGGCGACAACAGCAGGCACAGCAGGCGCAGCAGGCACAGCAACCGGTCTGAGTCTGCTGAGTTGTGTGCGGCGGTAGCAGCAGGCACAGCAGGCCCAGGGAAGAAGAGACTGATCGGCCGGGCTGAGTCTGTTGGGGTGTGTGCACGACGGCAGCAGCAGGTGCGGCAGGCCGGCAGCAGCAGGGAAGTGGAGACTGATGGGCCAGGTTGAGTCTGTGGAGTGGTGCACGCGGTAGCAGCAGCAGGCGCGACAGCAGGGAAGTAGAGCGATCAGCCGGGCTGAGCCGAGACCCTGAGATTGATCATCTGGGCTGCTGCACCTAGCCGACAGTGCAGAACTCAGCATGGCCACCAGGCACACGCCACCGACGTGAGAAGAACAAAAGGCGAACCAAGGCTGCACGTTACACATTTGGCCGCGCCGTGCGGCGCCGCGGGTTCGTTTGGGGGGGGGCACAAGACTCAACACAACAAGACTCAAACGGGTCGCGCAGCATGACGACTGTGCCAGTTGGCATAACAGTGAGGTCACTGGGGTAGAACCAGCTCGCTGGCTGGCTGGTTGAGCGAGGCGGCACGACCGGGAGGGCGGTGGTTCTCCGGTGAATGTGGTGCTCTAGGGTGTGATGCTCTAGGGTTGGTGCCCCATACATGCGCACACCACCTGCCCGTCCACCGTGCCGCCCCGTCCCGCGCCCGGCGACCAATTAAATGTATCCCTACCGCGACGAATCAGTCGAGGCATGCGTCGAGCACGCAGCACGCGCACAGGATGGCGCAGCAGGCGGCGCAGCAGCCGGCCGCCGCGGGCGCGGCGTTGCTCTGCTGCTGCTGCTGGTGCTGTGGCTCCTGTGTGTGTGTGTGTGTGTGTGTCAGCTGGCCGCCACGGGCACGGCGTTGCTCTGCTGCTGGGCTTCTGGGGCTCCTAGGGGTGGCCACGGGGTGGCCATGGGGGGGGGAGGGATCCAGGCACGGCCGCGTGGCAGCGAAGCGCTACATAATGGTGGCAAATGCAGTCATTCAATTGGAGGAAAATATGCGGCAGAGAGTTTGGACACGCAACAGACGGCTACAAAACGCGGTCAGATCTTGCCCGGCCACTGCTTATAACTGTACAACACACACACACACACACACACACACACACACACAAACGCGTGTGCAGACACGCACACGCACGTGTGCCTAAACGCACACGTATAGACCGCGCATTTACCGCTGTTGATCAATGTACTACGCGCACCACACGCACACCCAACTTGCCTGGATGTAGACCACGTTGCCTCCCGGGGGTGCGCCGGGGTAACCGTAACCGCCAGGCGGGTAGCCTTGTGCACCAGATGGAGTAAGTATGGGGAGGGGGGGGGCAGGGGCAGCGTGAGGACTAGGCACGCGTGTGTGTGTATGTGAATGTGCAGAGAGCTACTCCCCCCCACACACTACACCCACACTCACCCACCCACCCACCCACCCCCACACGTGTGCATGGAGGCACGTGTGTGCGCGTGTAAGAGTACGCATATGCGCGCGTCCACGCGTGTGTAAGTGTACCGTTTAGGATTTAAGGTTTAGGGTTGTAGGGTATAGGTATTAGGATTAAGGGTTTACACAACGCTCGCTTGTGGACCACTCACCCGCCATTGCTTCCGCTGGGGCGCACTCCCTATCCATAGAAAAGGAGCCCCTCCCAAGGCCGGGATCCCCTGCTGTACGCCCTTCTGCTTATCTGGTAGGTAGCCTTGTCGCCAGCCAGTTCCAGCCTGAAACTGGGTTAAGGAGTCGGGCGCTAGCACCGACACGGTTCTCGTACATCACTACTGGTGTCACACAGACTGTAATATCCATCATCATTAAAGTCTCAAAGGGCCACTTATCTATTTCTCTCAGAGACCGCTGTTTGGGGTCGTCTAGCCGGCGGGAGCGGTAGTCTATCGGCAGAGAGAAGGCAAATCTCTAGTACACTTAAGTGGGCTGGAGTATCGACGGGTGATCTCTAGTAGAAGAGTAGCCTGCTTAGCTGGAAACCCCGTGTTACTTGTAACTCGGGCCACTTCTCACCTCCAGGCTGTGGGTAGCCTGCTATAACCATAGAGCTGCATAGAGCTGATAGAGCTGGGGACTGGACATAAGCGAGGCTTATCTTAACATCAGGAATCCGTATAAAAGTCGCAACAGGCCACTGCTCACCTCCAGGCTGCGGGTCGCCCGCCGGCGGCGGGGGCACTGCTGACCTCCAGCTACGGGGTCAGAACACAAGCGAGGCTTATCTTGACATAAGGAATCCGTATGAAGGCCTCAGCCTGGGCTCTTGACCCGAGTGGGGCCACTGCTCACCTCCAGGCTGCCTGGGTAGCCCGCCTCCAGCTATGGGGTCGGGACATAAGCGAGGCTGCACGTAAGCCGTACTAAGGTAGCCAGGTAGCCAGCCAGTTTTAGCCTGAAACCGAAACTGTTGATTAAGTTAGCCAGGCAGCCGGCCAGTTTCAGCCAGAAACTGATTTACGGGTCGGGTTTGCTAGCGCCAACACAGGTCGTGCACATCATTACTGGTGTCACACAGACTGCGCACAGACTGTAATATCCCAGTAGTACGTATCCATCATCATTAAAGTCTCACTGGGCCACTGCTCGTAATCATTAAAGTCTCAATGGGCCGCTGCTCATAATCATTCAAGATTCAACGGGCCACTGCTCACCTCCAGGCTGCGGGTAGCCCGCCGGCGGTGAGGGCCTTGCTGACGCCCAGCTATGGGGTCTGGACATAAAAATATAGAGGCTCATCTGAACATAAGGAATCCGTACTAAGGGGTCAGCCTGGGCTCTTGGCCCGAGTGAGGCCACTGCTCACCTCCAGGGTGCAGGTAGCCCACCGGCTGCTATGGGATCTGGACAAAGGACCTACGCGAGGCTGGACGTAAGGAATCTGTATCAAAGTCTCAACGGGCCAAGTGGCCCGCCCGCAACTTGGTGAGGCAGTGCTGCTCACCTCCAGACTCCGGGTAGCCCGGCGGCGGCGGGGGCGCGTCATAGCTGGAGCCTGGACATAAGCGAGGCTGATCTGAACGTAAGGAATCCGTAGTTATCTGAATGTAAGGAATCCGTAGTAAAGTCTCAACGGGCCACTGCTCACCTCCAGGCTGTGGGTAGCCCGCCGGCGGCGGGGGCGCGCCGTAACCATAGCTGGGGGGGTAGCCCATGGGAGGGGGCGTACCGGCGTCGGGGTATCCCATGGGAGGGGGCGCGCCCGCGTCCATCGTCTGGACCGGGGGCGCGCCCGCGGGCTGCACCGCGATCAACTCCGGGGCTGCGTGCGTGCGTGCGTGTGTGCGTGTGTGTCTGTGTGTGTTTTCCTCTCCTTCTGAGAGAGGGGCACTCGCTGGTGCCGAAGGGGGCCGGGTGGTGGCAACATCCGCATGGCATCTGAGCAGGGTCGCATGCATGCGCGCCGGGTGCATGCAACAACATGAGCACCTGGGAGGCAAGCAGGGCACCATGTATCATTGCTGGCAAGGCATTCATAGGCCACAAGGGCACAGGGGTGGTTACCTCCTGCAGCAGGAGGGGAGATTTTTTTGGGGGGGGGCAACCAATTGGACCCCTGTGACATGTGTGCGGGCCCCTCGCATGTGCGGCTCCTCCACCCCTCACCTGGGGCCATTGTGTGGTTGTTTGGTTCTCGACTGCTGATGTGGGTCGGTCCTGCGGGTCGGAGACGTAAGTTTTAGGATGCAGTGTTTGGGAAAGCGCCGCGGGGGAGCGCTCTCGTCACAACGCACCTCGACGAAGAGGGTGGGTGGCTGACGCGGGTCACGGATGGGTCCCGCAACAGCGACGGGGCGGTGCAACGGGGCTTGTTGGTGGTTGTGTGAAGGAGATTCCCAGGTGAGCCCCAGGTCGGACAACCCATCCTGAGCTCATCAGTGGGACCAAGTCAGGGTCACACACACACACATGGTACAGCATAAACCTTATCACTGCGGATGGGGCAAGCCTGAACTGAGTTGCAGTTGGGTGTCTCTCTGGTGTCTCATGCGCGCATGCGCCAACCCTCTCTAGTTGGCAGCAGGCCTCGCTCTGAGGGATCTGGCAGGCCACCGACCTGTGGCCTAATCGGCAATGGCGCACAGCGTGTGCCCCCTCCCCCCCCAAAACGAGAACACACGCACACGCATACGTGCGCCGATGCAGTTTGGTGCTCGCTGGTGTGGTGGTTGCGCTCCGTGGTGGCAGCACGCGCACTGAATCATTGCACCGATGCTGGTTGGTGTCGCATGGGCGAGCGCAGGGCCGCAGGCGGACCGCAGGCGGACCAACGGACCAACGGACTGAACTGCCGCAGTTTGGGAGCTGGGAAACGGACAGGGTGCACACACCAACGCAGTCAACGGGCCACAGGCAAACTGAGCTGAGCTTACTGAGGCAGCTCGGGAGCTGGGACACAGGCAGCGTGAGCACACTAACGCAGCCAACGGGCCACAGGCAAACTGAGCTGCAGCACAACTGAGCTGAGCTCACTGGGGCAGCTTGGGAGCACAGCTTGGGACACGGACAGCGTGCGCAGCCAACGGGGCACAAGCGAAATGAGCTGCCGCAGCTGACAGCTTGGGAGCTGCCATCCCTTGCTACACCTCCCGAGCTCCCGCCCGGCCTCTCTGCTTCACTTCACTGGAACCAATGGACTATTTACACCTCGGTGGTGAGGCCCCCCGGGCCTTCGAGTGCCGAGGGGGTGATTATGATTGGTGAGTCAGATCAAATTCAGTTCAGATCAAATCGCAGCGGCGTGGTATGGCGCGGCGCGGCATTGAAGTGAAATGTACATCGGTCGGGCAGCGGGTGGTGGGAGCCGAGCGGGCGGGGTTTGGATGGAGGCGCACCGCCGTTGCTGGTAGCCCATCGCGAAGAAGGTGTGCGGTCAGGCGCAGGGAGGCGCACCGCCGTTGCTGGTGGCCCATCGCAAAGAGGGTGAGCGGTCCAGGCGCAGGGAGGCCGGACGCAACGGCGGCGCGCCGGGGGTCCTCTCACTGTCTGCCTCCTGCCTCCCCCCCCCATGGTGAAACGTCGCGAGCACGGGTCGGGTCTGGGAGACGTGTCTGGGTTCTGGCCGTGCCTGGTTTCTGTTGGCGACCAGCAAAGTGCGGCGCAAGGGAGGTTGTCGAGCTTATTTGCAGCCACCGCTGCCGCCGTCTGCCGCAGCCGCAGCGAGGCAGTTTGGTGGTGCAAGGGGGCTCGTCACGCTTATTCGCTGCAGCCGCCGCTGTCGCTTGCCGCAGCCGCAGCAAGGTAGCTGGTGGTGCAAAGGGGGTCGCCGTGTTTATTCGCCGCCGCCGCCGTCGTCGCCGCCGCCGCCGTCCTCGTTGTCGGAGTCGTTGTTGTTGTTGCCGTTGTTGTAGCCACCACCGCCGCCGCCCAGGCAGCAGGAGAGGCACGCGCAGGCCAAGCTGCAAAAATGGGAAGGGAGGAGGGGGGGGGGTGAGGGGCAGGTGGAGAGAGGGGAGGGGGGAGGGGGGGGATACTGGGCAGGTGGGAGGTAGGGGGAGAGGGGGGCAGTGGGAAGGGGGGTGATGGGCGGGGGGGGGAGGGGGCAGTGGGAGGGCAGGAGGGTGAGGGGGGGGGGAAGGGGAGCAGGGGGAGAGGGGAGAGAGGGGGAGGGAAGGGGAGAGGGGTGAGAGGCAAGAAGGAGGGGTGCGACGAGAGTGTGTGTGTGTGTGTGTGGGTGGGTGGGGGGGCAAGAAGGAGGGGTGCGGCGAGGCCCTCGTGGGTGCAGCTCATATGCACGGTGCTGGGATCAAACAATACATATGATGGCACGCCCACGCATGCCTGCACGCACGCGCACGCCCACGTGCGCTCACACACACACGCACACGCACGCACGTGCACGCACGCGCGCTCAACCCACTCTGACTATTCCCCCCTTTCCCCTCCCCCCTCCCCCCCCCTCCCCCCTCCCCCCTCCCCCCTTCCCCCCCCCCTCCCCTCCCGTCCCACCACAAACCCACCAGCCAGCGCAACAGCCGGCAGCCATGGGGAGGGCATTGTGGGGCGTCGGCGCCGCACGCCCGCGCACACACAAGCACCCGCGCATGCCCCCCCCCTTCCCCCTCCCCCCTCTCTCCCCCCGTCCCGCCACAAACTCACCATCCAGCACAGCATCCGGCAGCAATGGGGAGGGCGTTGCTCTGGGGCTTCTGCGCCGGCGGCGCCGCCAGCTGCTGGATGTACACAACGTTGGGCTGGCCAGGGTAGCCGGACGGAGGGTAGCCTGCGCAGCGTGCGGGGGGAAGGGTTGAGGTTTTCAAGGTCAAGGATTTAAGTGCGTCACACACGACTGTAAAATCCATCATCATCATCACCAGCGTGAAAGGATTTAGGGTTTTAGGGCCCTGAGGTTAAAGGCTGGCCAGGGTAGCCGGACGGAGGGTAGCCTGCGCAGTGTGTGTGTGTGGGTGGGGTGGGGTGGGGGGCAGAATTCGGGGTTAACTGTGGTGAGGGTGGTGCGTGCGAGGGAGCAACGGGTCCACACGTCGTTGGGCTGGCCAGAGTAGCCGGACGGAGGGTAGCCTGCACAGCGTGTGTGTGTGTGGGGGGGGAGGGGGGGTCAGAGTTCAGGCGGATATGGTCCAAGTGTATCCAAGTATATCCACCTGAACCACCCGGTGGATACGGACGTAACTAAGGGAAGGGCATGGCGCCGGTCCGGTACAAAAAATCAAAGTTTTCGGGGAACGTAGGGTCTGAAATCGCCTTTTCTGCCCCCCCTGCTTTCCGGAGAGAAATTCCCGCGATTCGCCCCGCAGTTTCTCCCCAAATTTCCCGGTTTCCTCCCACAGCGAGGTCTGCGGGGGCTGCGGGGGTGCTTATGACACCACTGGCGCCCAGTGTGCGCTGCCGAGCTTGTGCAGTGTACGTGACAACCTGCCGAGTTTGTGCGCCGAGTGTGTGGGTGTCGAGTGTGGTTGTCGATTTTACAGTCCTGTTGGATGCCTTAAATGGCGTGTTAGACTTTTGCTCGTGCACTCAATCCCTGCGGCACAGGCAGATATAGCACCCGCACAAATCCACTGAGTGGATACACATTGACTGCGTCCATCCCACTAGCTCTAGTTCAGAGCGTGTGCGATAAGCATGCCCCCCCACCCCCTGGATACCCATGGGTCTACCGCGCCATCAAAGGCATCCAACGGACTGCAAAATCCACCACCCACTCACTGCCAGGCTGCGGGTAGCCACCAGGCTGGGGGTAGCCGCCGTAGCCGGGAGGGGGGTAGCCTGTGTAGGGGGAGGGGGGAGAGGGGACGGGGGAGTGAGTGGGTGGAGGCAGTCGGGAGAGCAATCGGGAGTGCAATCGGGAGTGCAATTGCGAGGGCGAGGGGGGAGGAGGGAGGGGGTGGGTGGGGGCAATCGGGGCTGCCACGGCCGCGGCACAGGGGTGCCCGCCGGATGGTACGGCATGCGTACGGCACGCGCGCTGCAAACAGGCCGAGGCCGTGCACGCTCATGGCCGTTGAGAGACCGAGGCTTAGAGGCTTTTGTTTACGCATGCACGGTCGAGGTCAGTGCGGCAAGTGGGGTCAGTGAGGCAAGTGGGGTGAGTGGGGCAGTGAGGCTGAGGCCAGCGCAGGCGGGGCACAGCAGGTGCCACCGTGCCACCGCGTGCACGCGCGCTGCACACCGGCCGTGCCCTACCGAATTCCCAATGCCTGAGGCGGCGCCTCAGGCGGCGCCTTCCCTTGCGCGGATCAGGCGGCGCCTGAGGCGCGCCGAGCGCCTGAGGTGTCGCCTGAGGCGCACCCCTGATCGCCCCAGGCGCCGCCCAAGGTGTCAGACCGCCTAAGGCGCCACCCCAACCGCCTCAGGCACCATTCCGACTGCCTGAGGCGAATCCCCGCCCGCCTCAGGCGGTATGACCGCCTTGACTTGCGCGGATCAGACGATGGGGCTGTGGCAGGGCAAGCGCACACGCACCTCGGGCGTTGGGAATGTGGTAAGCCCCCCCCCCCACACACACACTCACCAAGTGCCTGCTGCTGCCCCCCCCCCTCACCAAAACGCCTGCTGCTGCGGCCGCCCCCACCACCACCACAACCAAACGCCTGCTGCGGCGTTGGTAATGTGGTAGCCCCCCCCCACACACACACACACTCACCAAACGCCTGCTGCGGCGCCCCCACATACACCCCCACACACACACACACACACTCACCAAACGCCTGCTGCGGCGCCCCCCCTCACACATTCACCAAACGCCTGCTGCGGCATTGGTAATGTGGTAGCGCCCCACACCCCCACTCACCAAACGCCTGCTGCCCCCCCCCACCACGAACCCCTGAACCCTTAAACCCAAAACCTGAAACCCTTAGCCCTAAAACCCTCAAACCATTAACCCTAAACCTAAAATCCAAACGCCTGCTGCGGCATTGGTAATGTGGTAGCGCCCAAACGCCTCCTGCCCCCCCACCCACCCTCACCAAACGCTTGCTGTGGCGGGGCCATGGCCTGCATGGGGTAGCCAGCGGGCGGCGTGATGTCACGCGACACGTCGCCCGCCGGCGTTGCCGGCTTAACCGAGATGCTCTTGGCGGTGGTGACGTCGCGGCTGGCGATGATGTCCGAGTCAGCCACTGCTGGCACCACTGTGTGTGTGTGTGTGTGTGCGTGTGTGTGCGCTACAGAAAGTTAGGGCTTCCCTCTGAAGGGGACGCGGTGACAGAGCATGGAGGCGCTGCTCTGGGCACGTTTTTGTTAGCACAGAAGTTATGCTAGGGACCATTTTGTGTGTGTAAATGTGTATGTGTGTGTGTGTGTGTTGGGGGCCAGGAGCATATGCATGGCGATGACGTCGGAGTCAGCCACCGCCGGCACCGCTGTGTGTGTGTGTGTTGTGCGTGTGCGTGTGTGTGTGTTGGTGTGTGTGTGTGTGTGTGTATTTGTGTGTGCATTTATATGTGTGTTGGTGTGGTGGGGGGCAGGGGCATATGCGTGGCGATGATGTCGGAGTCAGCCACCGCCGGCACCGCTGTGTGTGTGTGTGTGTGTGTGTGTATGTAAGTTGGTGTGGTTGGGGGCAGGGGCATACCGTAGTGACACGCTCATTTGGGGGTACGATTGGGGGTATGTTACCCCCAAACCCGTGTCGAGGGTGGAACTGACGCTCGGGTCTACCCCAAAACCCGTGTCGCAAGTAAAAGGCGTGTATGCTGTAACTCACTCGATACTGCATAGAATTCGAAGATTATAAATGCATTGGAAAGCCAATAACAAGGGCTATCTAGAGCACTGTTTGGATGCAACATGCGGTGGAGGGAAGAGGGCGGACGGGCAGTGTGGGTGTGTGAAGCTGCCCCCAAATGCGTGTCACCGAGGGCGCTGCGTGCCGGGGGCTACGCCCAAACCCGCGTCTTTGGTGGGCATCGAACGGCCATTTTCCCAACCCCCAAATGGCCGTACCCCCAAATGAGCGTGTCACTACGGTATGCGTGGCGATGATGTTGGAGTCTGCTACCGCCGGCACCGCTGTGTGTGTGTGTGTGTGTGTGTTGGTGTGTTGGTGGGCAGGGGCATATGCGTGGCGATGATGTCGAGTTAGCCACCGCAGGCACCGCTGTGTGTGTGTGTGTGTGTGTGCGCGTGTGTGTGTGTGTGTGTGTGTGTGTGTATATGTGTGCGCTGGTGTGGTGGGGGGCAGGGGCATACGCGTGGCGATGATGTTGGAGTCAGCCACCGACGGCACCGCTGTGTGTGTGTGTGTGTGTGTATATGTGTGCGCTGGTGTGGTGGGGGGCAGGGGCATACGCGTGGCGATGATGTCGGAGTCAGCCACCGACGGCACCGCTGTGTGTGTGCGTGTGTGTGTGATGTCGTCGGTCATGGGCTCAAGTCACCTGCGTGTGCGTGCGTGCATGTGTGTGTGTGTGTTTGTTGGTGTGGTGGGGGCAGGGGCAGGGGCAGGCTCATGCGTGCCCGGGTGCCGGGCTATCGTAAGAGGACTGTGGTGAGGAGGTGAGCATCGGCAGAGAGGGGAGGAGGGGAGCGTAGTAGTGATGTAAGGTCGCAGAGCTGCCTGTGTGGAGGGGAGAGGAGGGGGTGCGCAGAGGCAAGTAACACCTTAAGGGCCATGCGACCAATACGCCGTGATTGTCGCCCCCCCCTTTTGCGCTCACCACTATTCTTCTTGGGCGCGGGCATGATGGCTCAAATTTCGAAGAGTCGAAGCGCCTGGTGTCGTTGAGACGTTAGGAGAGAGGAGGGGCAAGTGGTCGACTTGTGGAAGGTACTTGGGACTGAGGACACCACGCCAAGCCGCGGGCAGCTTAGGAGGGGAGCGGAAAATTATGGGACGACGGCGCACGAGTCGCGCTGTCTTGTACAGGTTAGGGGCAAGCAGGCCGTGACGGGCCCAGGTGTGGCCAAAAAGATGTGTATGACTCAAATCGCCAGATTCCGCCCCCACCACGGAGCAGCAGGTCCGACTTGTATCTATTTGACGCGCAGATTGTAGGTATCAACGACAGCACGAGGAGGAGCGTATTTACACGACTCGATTACACGATTCGAGGGCAGTTGTTCAACCCTTCGAATAGGTGAAACGATTTTAGTCTCAGTCACACATGTCTGTCTGTAAAGCAAAGCAACAGGCAGAAAATTGTAAGACGGCGTGTGCAACGTGTGGTGAAGTTGACACGTGCAGCACGGGCGAAAGGGCCGGAGAAGCGAGGCTGTGTATACGGCTGCTAGTGCTGTTCTCGTGGGTAGGAGAAGCGTACGGACGCCTAGCTCCTGCTAGTGATAGAAAGATACCAAGAGTGAAGTTGGATTCGCCTATATCGACAGTGAAGTTAGATTCGCAACGAGCACCCGCCTCCACACGACGGGGGTGCAACACGGTTCGTACGCACTACAACAGCAAACACACGCAGCAAGAGAGCACCCTCGCGGTGCCCCTCGTGGTTGTCGCACTGATGGTGGGGCGCACGGCGCGGTGGGCGCGGCGCGGCCTCCCCCCAACCGGTCACACCGGCGTCGCGAGCGCCCTGCCGCGACCCATGCCAAAGCCCTTGGAGCCGTCCGGCCCGCGGCTGATCAGCACAGACTGCGACTGCGCGCCCCCCTCGAGCGCGCCCAGCGGCGGCGGCGCGCCCGGCGTCGACGGGCCGCAGCCGCTCGCGTCGCGCGACCCCGCGGCCGCCGCCGCGTACGGTGGCGTTGCCGCGCCCACCTTGGAGCCAGTGCCGCCGCCGCCGCTGCCGTGCGCGGCCGACTCTGCGCGGTACATCGGCGTCGCCGCGGCCCACGACGCATAGTCCTTCTTGGCGTGCTTCTCGAGCTCGCCGTCGGCGGCGCTCTGGCGCGCGCATGAGCCGCCCTTCTTCGGCGTGCCGTGCATCGGCGCCGCCCCCGGCTGCGGGACGGTGCCCCACCCCGGGGGCAGCGCCTCGCCGCCGCTCTCGCCGCTAGTCGCGCCGACCGCGCCGACGATGGCGTCGTCGGCCTGGCTCGCGCGCCGCGAGCGCGCCGCGCGAGGGGTCGTGCGCGCGGCCGCCACGTCGCCGCTGGACGACTGCGTGTCGTCGCCGCTCGTCGCGACAGCCGCGCGGCTGCTCGGGTCGCCGGCCGCCACCGCCTGTGTGCGTGCGTGTGTGCATGTGTGAGGATGTGCTCGGCGTTGAGAGGGGGCGCCTGGCAGAGTGTGTGTGTGAGTGTGTGCGTGCGCGTGTGTGTGTGTGGTGTGTGTGTGTGTCCAGTGCTTCCTGACAGATTCTGACGGATGAACTTCTTACCGCCGTCTTGAAGCCGGACTGCCCCGCCCCGGACGCGCCGCCGCGGCGCCGTACGGGCGAGCGAGATACGATCCAAGTAGTCCATCCAACAAATCAGCACAACAGTGCAGTCAGCCAGCTCCGCTCCCTAATAAGAGCGAACGCTGGCGCACATAGGTCAACTTCTTACCGCCGTCTTGAAGCCGGACTGCCCCGCCCCGGACGCGCCGCCGCGGCGCCGTACGGGCGAGCGAGATGCGATCCAAGCAGTCAATCCAACAAATCAGCACAACAGTGCAGCCAGCCAGCTCGGCTCCCAGACGAGCGAAAGCTGGCGCACACAGAGTGAGTTCTTGCCGCCGCCTTGCCGGACTGGCCCACCCCGGACGAGCCGCCGCGGCACCGCACGGGCGAGCGAGATACGATCCGAGCAGTCAACCCAACAAATCAGCACAACAGTTCAGCCAGCCAGCTCGGCTCCCTAAAAAAGAGCAGACGCTGGCGCACACAGATGGATTTCTTACCGTCACCTTGCAGCCAGGCTGGCCGCCTCGGTGCAGAAAGTTGGTCGGCGACGAGACGCCCGGAATGCTCGCGATGATTGACGAGATGAAGTCGGAGACGGGGGTTTCGGCGCCGCCGCCGTCGGGCGTGGTCACCTGGGGGAGGTGCGTGAGTGGGGGATGAGACGGGTGTTCTTGGGGTGTTCTTGGGGTGTATTGTGGGGGCGTGCGGATTAGACGGGCGTTCGGACGCAGGACGCCCCTCACAAGTAGTTGTAAGGGCCAGTACTGGACTTGGGTCTAGGCTGTGGTACTGGGACTAGCCTAGCGACCAGTCATAGTCTTCGCTGGAAAGCCTGTTTTGTTACTGTCACTGTTGCTGTCAGACGCAAGTTGTTCGACCCCCCCAGATGAGACGGGTGTTCAGACCACCAGCCCCTAGCCCCCCTCGCCGCCCCGCCCCCTCCAGGCCCCCCCCCACACGCCCCACCCAGCGGAGCACCTACCGGAGCGCCGCCGGCGTCGGCAGCAGCAGCAGCAGCTATCGATGCTTGCCAGGGGTTCCGACCACCAGCCCTGAGCCCCCCTCGCCGCCCCAGCCCCCATTCCAGCCCACACACACCGCCCCACCTAACCGGGCACCTACCGGAGCGCCGCTGCTGTCGGCAGCAGCAGCAGCAGCAGCAGCAGCTGTGGCGGCAGAGCTGCTGTCAATGCTTGCAAGGGGTCCGACCACCAGCCGCCCTCGCCGCCCCAGCCCCTGCCCCCTCAAGCCCACACACGCACCGCCCCACCCAGCGGGCCACCTACCGGTGCGCCGCCGGCGTCGGCAGCAGCAGCAGCAGCTGTGGCGGCAGAGCTGTCATCGATGCTTACCAGGGGTTCCGACCACCAGCCCCGCTCGCCACCCCAGCCCCCCCTCCAGCCCATGCACACGCCCCACCCAGCGGAGCACCTACCGGGGCGCCGCCGGCGTCGGCAGCAGCAGCAGCAGCCGTGGCTGCAGCAGCTGTGGCGGCAGAGCTGCCGCCGATGCTTGCCAGGGGTTCCGACCAGCAGCCCCCCTTGCCGCCCCACTCCCCGCCCCCACGCGCGCGCACGCGCGCGCGCAAGCCCCCCCACACACGCCCCACCAAACAGGGCACCTACCGGTGCGCCGCCGGCGTTGGCAGCAGCAGCAGCAGCCGTGGCGGCAGAGCTGCCGTCGATGGCGAGCATCGCGGAGAGTGCGTCGCCCTTCGGCATCCCCACGCGCACGCGCGCCGCGCCCTTCTCCTGGAGCGGGCTTGTTCCACTGACCTGCGGGTCAGAGCGTGTGTGCGAGAGTGCGAGAGTGGGAGAGCGAAAGCGTGCGTGTGAGAGAGTGAGACAAGGTGTCTCAGAGAGAGCGTGTGGAAGAGAGTGCGTGTGTGCTTGGTCTCTGCAGCGCCTTTCTTCTGGAGCGGGCTCGTGCCATCGACACGCGTGTTACAGAGCGTGTGTGAGTGAGAGTGAGAGTGAGAGAGTGTGTGAGAGAGTGAGAGAGTGTGTTTGAGTGTGAGATTCAGAGAGAGTGTCTGTGTGACCTGCGTATGCGAGAGTGTGTGAGAGAGTGCGAGAATGACAGAGTGTCATACACACACACACACACACACGCACACACACCGCCCTCCTGCACGTGCGTCCCGCCAGACGCAGGGACCGCGTGCGGCTTGGTGATGCTGAGCATAGGCGAACGTAGCACGCTCTGGAAACTTCCCAGACACACACTCATGCACACACACACACACACACGCACACACACACGCACACACACACACGCACGCACGCACGCACACAGACGTGCGCACACACCGCCCACCTGCACGTGCGATGCTGAGCGGAGGCTAACGTAGCACGCTTTGGACCGCCCCCCCCCCCACACACACACACATGCACTGCGACCTGGCCCCCCTATGCCCGCCCACCTGCACGTGCGACCCGCCAGACGCGGGCGCAGACGCAGGGACCGCGTGCGGCTTGGTGATGCTCAGCGGAGGCTTGCCGGCCGGCTGCCGGCTGCCGATGCTGCCGCGCTGAGGCGTGCCGGGGTGGTCGAGCGAGAACACGTCGTTCTTGTGCACGCCCTGCGTTTAGTGTGAGCGAGTGAGTGAGAGTGAGTGAGTGATTGGGGGGAGTGAGAGTAGCATGAGTGAGTAGTATCAGAGTGAGTGAGCGAATGAGAGTGAGTGAGTAGCATGCGAGAGTGGGTGAAGACAGTGCCGGGGCGGTCGAGCGAGAACACGTCGTTCTTGTGCACGCCCTGCATTTTGTAGGAGGGGATGGGAGGGGGTGGCAGGAGTGAGTGAGAGTAAGAGTGAATGCATGAGCGAGGAGCGCCGGGGTGGTCGAGCGAGAACACGTCGTTCTTGTGCACGCCCTGCGGTTTTATGAGGGGAACGGAGGGGGTGGCAGGGGTGAGTGAGAGTGAGAGTGAGTGAGTGAATGTTTGGAGCCGGAGTTGGGAGCCACGGAGCCGGATGTTCAGTCGAGTGGCTCCAGAACATCCATTTAAACCTCCGAAAACAGCATCGCTGCCCCCCTTCCTCTCCCCTCCACCAAAAGCGCACCTTGATCGGCGAGCCGCCGGGGTTGTTGGGGTTGCGCGCATACATCGACCCGTCACCCTTCATCGGCGATGGGTCGACGCTGCGGCGCCCGGGGGCGACGTACTTTCCGCCCTGGGTGGGGAGGAGGAGGAGGGGCGCGGGGGTGGTTTTAGGGTCTTGGGTTTGCGGTGTAAGTGAAGGGTTGACGGTTGAATAAGGCTAGGTTAGGGTTCAGTATGGCCACGTACTTTCCGCCCTGGGAGGAGAGGAGGGGGGGGGAGGGGGGGGAGCATGGGAGTTAGTTTGGACGTTGGCGCGTGTCTGTGCCTTCATCGGCGTGTATGTGCGTGTGTGTGTGTGTGTGTGTGTGAGAGTGTGTAAGTGTGTGTGTGTGTGTATGTGTGTGCATGGCCAGTGAGTGGTTCTCAGGAAGCCCCAAACTTAGAAAACAAAAAAAGGCAGCACACACACCTGTGACGGCGTTGCGGTCGCGAGGCGCTCAAACGGGCTCTCGGCACGCGCGCGCGTTTGGCGCACGCGCAGCGCCGACGCCCTTCAGAAACACGGCCCTCATCGCCCTGCTACCTGAACCCCTTTTGGCGTGTTAACCCGGGTTAGCTGCGTCACACGACTGTAATATCCATCAGCGTCATCATCATCATAATCCAAAGAGGCCCCCCCCTCCACACATAGGTATCAATACACCACACACACTCACTCACACACACACACACACACACACGCACGCACACACACACACCTGCGTCGGCGTTGCGGTCGCGAGGCGCTCGCACGGGCTCGGCACGCGCTCGGCAGGCGGCTTGTCGCCCGGCTTCGGGGACTCGTCGATCCCGGCCAGGGAGTCCTGCGGTCACACGGGGGTTCCAGGGTTCCAGGGTTCAGGGATGAGGCTTGCGGGTTCAGGACTTGAGGTGATGTGTGCCACTGGGCTTCGGTGACTCGTCTATCCCGGCCAGGGAGGAGTCCTGCGGCCACACGGGGGTTCCAGGGTTCCAGGGTTCAGGGATGAGGCTTGCAGGTTTAGGACTTGAGGTGTTGTGTGTCACTGGGCTTCGGTGACTCGTCTATCCCGGCCAGGGAGGAGTCCTGCAGCCACACGGGGGTTCCAGGGTTCCAGGGTTCAGGGATGAGGCTTGCGGGTTTAGGACTTGAGGTGGTGTGTGTCACTGGGCTTCGGTGACTCGTCTATCCCGGCCAGGGAGGAGTCCTGCGGCCACACGGGGGTTCCAGGTTTCCAGGGTTCAGGGATGAGGCTTGCGGGTTACGGGCTTTGACGGTCAAGGGTTTAGGGTTCAGTAGGGTTTGAGGGTCCAGTAGAGTTAAGGGCGTCGATCCTGGCGAGAGAGTCCTGCATTTGCAAGGGTGGTAGTGGTGGTGGTGGTGGTGTGGGGGGGGGGTGAGCACGCTGCTGGAGCTGCTGCTGCCGCTGCCGCTGCTGCAGCCGCTGCTGCTGCAGCCGCTGCTGCCACTGCTGCTGCTGCTGCCGCCGCTGCTGCTGCCGCTGCTGCTGCCGCTGCTGCCGCTGCTGCTGCCGCTGACAGTTATGTAACTGCTGCTGCCGCTGTTGCCACTGCTGCTGCCACTCCTCAAGGCGTGTGCCACACAGGTGCGCGTGTCTGGTCGCAACCTCCCCTCCTGCTGATGACCCCGCCCCCCTCCCACCCCTCTCCACCTCTCTCAGTGCCTCCCCCCCCCCCCCCCCCGTCGGTGCTGCTCGCGCACGCTTAGACATTGTTTAGGGTTTAGGGTTCACAACCACCTTGAGTGACTGCCGGCCCCTGTCGATGCCCTCCCCCTTGCTAGTCCCACACGCACCGACGTCGTGCGGCGGCCCCACGTCCCGTTGCCGTCCGAGCCCGCCGCACACA
Organism: Chlamydomonas sp. UWO 241; assembly: GCA_016618255.1. Taxonomy (NCBI): domain Eukaryota; kingdom Viridiplantae; phylum Chlorophyta; class Chlorophyceae; order Chlamydomonadales; family Chlamydomonadaceae; genus Chlamydomonas; species Chlamydomonas priscui. The sequence continues at coordinate 375,148 of VFSX01000065.1, read as the reverse complement.
CTCTTGACGTGCTGATGCAACCACAACCACACACACACACTCAGCAGGCCCCCCCCCTGTGACAGCCCCCTGCTGGTCCCACACGCACCGACGTCGTGCGGCGGCCCCACGTCCCGTTGCCGAATGAGCCCGTCGCACACACTCTTGACGTGCTGATGCACCCACAACCACACACACACTCAGCCCCCCCCCTGACAGCCCCCTCCTTAGTCACACACGCACCGACGTCGTGCGGCGGCCCCACGTCCCGTTGCCGTCCGAGCCCGTCGCCATCGCGAGCCGCGACGAGAACTTGGACTGCATCGGCGTCGTGTAGGGCGACGCGTGCGCGCTGCTGTGGGGGTGGGGGGTGGGGGGTTAAGGGTTTTAAGGTTTAGGGTATTAGGTTTTTGTTAAGGGCTTAGGATTTACCCTAAAACCCAACCCTAAACCCCCGCGCTGAAACAGCAGCGGGGGAGACGGGTGGTGGGTGGCTGATGCAGGCGGCCGACGATGCGGCGCTGTTCAGAGGCACACACGCGCGTATGCATGTGTGCATACGCACCCCAGGCAGCTCTGAACTGATTTTGTTTTGAGTCCACAGCAGCAGCGGGGGAGACGGGTGGTGGGGGGCTGTTGCAGGCGGCCGATGATGCGGCGCTGTTCAGAGGCACACGCGCGCGCGCACGCATGCACGCATGCATGTGCGCCTAATAAGCACTCGGCCAAGGCAGGCTTCTGTGCGTTCCGCTTCCACGAGCGGAGCAGCAGCAGCGGGGGAGACGATGGTGGGTGGCTGTTGCAGGCGGCTGATGCGGCGCTGGTCAGAAACACACGCGCACGCACACGCGCACGCACACGCACATGCACATGCACGCATGCACACATGCATAAGCACTCCAGGCAGCGCATAAGCACTCCAGGCAGCTCGGGCCTGATTTGTTTTCGAGTACGCAGCCAGGACTCGCCTGTGGAGCGCGCGCGCCGCTGGTGTGGAGTACGGCGACGAGCGCGTGGGCGAGCCGTCGCGGTTGCCTACAATGAACAGAGGTTAACATGTCAGTGAACACAAGTCAAGATGTTGGTGGACAGAAGCAAAAATGTCGGCTCCTAGCCACGCGTGCCACGTGTATGATTAATGCACATGCACATGCGCGTGTAATGCACATGCACGTGTAATGCGCATGCACGATTAATGCACATGCGCGTGCATGATTAATGCACATGCATGTGCATTAATCATGCACATGCACACAGAACAAAAGTAGGACGTGTTGTGACGCGACTCAGAGAGTAGCGATTGACCCCGACAAGCAGAGTACGACGAGCAAAACGACGCACAAATCTAGTGGACTTGCCGTCCCGGCGCGCGCTCGCGGGGTCGCCGTTAATGCACACAGAACAAGAGTAGGAGGTGTGACGCGAATCAGGAGCGACAGATTTCGAAAAGTAGTGCAGCATGTAAACTGGCAAAAATCTAGTGGACTCGCCGTCGCGGCGTGCGCTTGCCGGGTCGCCGTTGCACATGCAATGCACATGCACGTGTAATGCACATGCACGTGCATGATTAATGCACATGCACACAGACCAAGAGTAGGACGTGTGACGCGACTCAGAGAGTAGCGATTGATCCCGACAAGCAGTGCAACATGCAAACTGGCACACAAAGATCTAGTCGACTTGCCGTCGCGGCGCGCGCTCGCGGGGTCGCCGTTGCGGGAGCGCAGCGTCGAGCGCGGCGTGTTGCCGGCGGTGGTCATTGGGGACTGCAGCCACGGCGCAGTGAGGCGGCCGATGGAGAGGCCGGAGCGGGGGTCGTCCTGTGTGCGTGTGTGTGTGTGTGTGGTGGTCATTGGGGACTGCAGCCACGGCGCGGTGAGGCGGCCGATGGAGAGGCCAGAGCGGGGGTCGTCCTGGTGGAGGGCGCGTGTGTGTGTGCGTGTGTGTGTGTGTGTGTGCGGTGGTCATTGGGGACTGCAGCCACGGCGCGGTGAGGCGGCCGATGGAGAGGCCAGAGCGGGGGTCGTCCTGGAAGGGGGCGGCGTGTTTTGTGTGTGCGTGTGTGTGCGCGTGTGTGTGTGTGAGTGTGGTGGTTATTGGGGACTGCAGCCACGGCGCGGTGAGGCGGCCGATGGAGAGGCCAGAGCGGGGGTCGTCCTGGAAGGGGGCGGCGTGTTTTGTGTGTGCGTGTGTGTGCGCGTGTGTGTGTGTGAGTGTGGTGGTTATTGGGGACTGCAGCCACGGCGCGGTGAGTCGGCCGATGGAGAGGCCAGAGCGGGGGTCGTCCTGTGTGTGTGCGTATGTGCGCAGAGTGGCATTATTTCCCCTCAAGAGCGACGAGTGGTCACCGGCTGCATCGCCGTTATCTTTGTAACGATCTGGAATGGGATGTGTGCGTGTGTGTGCGTGTGTGTGTGTGTGTGTGTGTGTGTGTGGTGGTCATTGGGGACTGCAGCCACGGCGCGGTCAGGCGGCTGATGGAGAGGCCGGAGCGGGGGTCGTCCTGGTGTGTGTGTGTGTGTGTGTGTGTGCAGTGGTCATTGGGGACTGCAGCCACGGCGCGGTGAGGCGGCCGATGGAGAGGCCGCAGCAGGGGTCGTCCTGGGAAGGGGGGGGGCGTGTGTGTGCGTGTGTGTGTGTGTGTGTGTGTGCGCGGTGGTCATTGGGGACTGCAGCCACGGCGCGGTCAGGCGGCCGATCGAGAGGCCGGAGCGGGGGTCATCCTGGTGTGTGTGTGTGAGTGTGTGTGTGTGTGTGTGCATGCATGCGTGCAAGCGTGTGTGTGCTGCCATACGCCGTCGTGCAGACCTCTGGAACGGCAACGCCGTTGTTTGTGTAACAACCTGGAATGAGTGTGTCCACGTGTGTGGCACGGCAAGGTGGTGGGGAGCGACATTGCCAGTGTCCTTCAGTAGCAGTGTCCCCCGGGAAGGATTGTATAAATGATTTATTTCCCGGCTCCAGCAACTTCGACCGCTCATACCAGGCACAATACATAGCGGGCATGCACGCAACGCATGCCGCTGTGCCGCTCTCGGCGAGAGCTTCCCAACGCGCCCCTCTACGCCCTCTCCCACCAACTGTGGGATGGTTTTCTGGGAAATAGGACATCCGGCCCCAGGCGGTACACGGCTTGCATGGGGATCACAGTTCAGAAGTGCACAGGCAGCGCGGTCGCGTGCGCGCGTATCATTCGTGGTGGACGAATGGAATTGCATCGCAGGGGGGGGGGGGGGGGGCACCGGGGGGCCACCGCATCAGTAGTACAGGCAGTGCGGGCGTGCGCGCATATCATTTGTGGTGCACAAATGGAATGACATCGCATAGGGGGGGCGAACGGGGGGGGGGGAGGGAGGGGGGGACCTCTTCAGTAGTACGGATGTGCGGTCATGCGCGCGTATCAGTTGTGGTGGACAAATGGAATGGCATCGCAAGGGGGGGGGGGGCAAAAGTTACAGTTACATCGGCTTTCCAGCAAAGACTACCTCTAGTCCTAGTACCACCGCCTAGACCCAAGTCCAGTTCTGGCCCTAACAATTACTTGTGAGGGGCGGTAGCCACCAGCCGGCTGCCTGCCAACGTGTAGTCCCAGAGCAAAAAGGAGAGCTATTGTGCGACGCCTCCAAAATAGGTCCTAACTGCTTCTAGGGGATAGGGGGTCAAGTGGCGCTTGCCAATCTACTTGACCGCCGTGGTGGAGGGGCCGGCGCCTGAGGGGCAGCCGGACCGTACACCACGGCTCTCCACCCGACCCTATCCTGAGCACGCTCAAACGCCGTGTCCGAAAAAGTCTTCCAATCAGAACGAGTGCCACTAGTTTCGCCTAGCTGCTGAATCAGTAGCTTAAGAAAATAGTGTCGGGAGGAGGCTGGAGGCCGGCCTTGCTGCCGAGCCACATCCATTGTGCAGTCAAAAGTCGTACGAGGAAGACGAGAAGCCGGCATGCGCATCACATGGCCTAGCCACTGCATTGATCGCTTTGCCACAAGGCTCTCAATTGGCTCAGTGTCGCACGCCTGCCGAATATAAGTTAATCTGTGCCGGTCGACCAGGCGCACACCCAGAATGCGACGAAGGCAGTTAGAGTGGGCAACCTCCAATCGAGTCAGTTGTGTTTTAGTAGGGGCCCATGTTTCGCAGCCGTACAGAAAGTGGGGCAGCACGAAAGTGTTGTAAACCCGCATCTTAGACTGCACTTGCATCTTCTTGCTGGCCCAAATCTTATCAAAAGACGCAAACACGCCCAGCGCGCGACCGACACGCACACCGATCTCCTTTTCCACACCACCACTCTGGGTTATCCAACTCCCTAGATACTTAAATGCAGAGACGGTCTTCACTTCACCACCAGTCAGCGCAAACGTGGGCAGATCCGCGACAAAATCTGCTGGCAAAATCATCACTTCTGTCTTGGCGGCGTTGATTTGCATGCCAAAGCTAGAGGACACTTTGTCAAGGATTTTCAGCATAAGCGCCAACTGAGCTGGGTCATGCGAGAACAAACATAAATCGTCGGCATACATCAGCATTACTATGCGCTCAACCGACGACGACAACACAGAGCCGCCGGCTCGGGTCACGACTGACACGCCAGCCCCCTCTGGCATCATGTCTAGCGCCTTTTTCACTATGTGGTCAATAAAAACATTGAACAACACAGGAGCAATGACGCACCCCTGTCGCACACCAGACGACACGGGGAATTCGTGCCCGATTTTCCCAGCCAGCCGCACGGCAGCTGCAGTGTTGGTGTGAAGATCCTCCAACAGATCAATAATGTGCGGATGAACACTATATAATCTAAGGACTCTCCACAATGCCGCACGGTTTATGCAATCGTAAGCTTTAGAATAGTCGAAAAATGCCACAGCCATGCATTGTTTATACTCAGCATGTGCCGCGCTCAGCGAGCGCAGAGTAAAAATTGCATCAACAGTGCCTCTGCTTTTTCTGAAACCACACTGAGCCTCATGCAACTGACCATCAACCTGCGTGGAGACGCGGTGCAGAAGTATGGCAGCGTACACTTTCCCGGCAATAGAGAGAAGGCTTATACCGCGGTAGTTACCAGGGGAGTCACGCGGACCCTTCCCCTTATATAACGGTGTGATAATAGCAGTTTTCCATTCCCTCGGGGCTCTCCCCGACCGCCATACGGCGATGATGACCCGGTGGAGCCATGCGATGGCAGGTGGGCACCGCAACAGCATGGCGTCCAGCTGGTCACCGCCCGGAGCGGCGGCCGAGCGCAACGCTCGCACACACGCCTCCGTCTCAGCCAGGTCAGGGGGGCGCCCGTGCGCTTCGTCCACCTCTGTGGCGCGTGTGAGCTCAAACGCCGCTACATCGTTCTCCAGCTGGTTCAGGGTCTCGTCGCTGAGCTTGGTCTCCCCGCCATATAGCTTGTCGAATGACTCTGTCATGGCCTTCAGCACCGCGTCTGGACCGCTGTACAGCGCGCCCGAGACGTCCCGCATGGCAGGTAGGATCTGATGGCTGCGGCTGCGGCCCGCCAGCCTGTCGCACGCGCGCGCAAACTGGCGCAGATTCTTCTTGCGTAGCATGTCTTGCGCCTCCGCCACGTGCTGGCCGATCCACCTCTCCCTGTCTCTCTGCACAGCTGCGTCGGCCGCGCGGTTGGCGCGGTTGCGCTCTCGTTTGGCAGCAGCAGACTTGCTCCTGAGCCATGCCGTGTGCGCGCGCTGCCGGGCGTTCATGAGCCGGAGGGTGCGCTGCGACAGAGTGAACTGCCAGCCGCGCCGCCGGCGGCTGCCGCGTGGAGCGAGGTGGTTGGTGGCCACCTCGCGAATGGCAGCAGCCATCGCGTCGTACTCCGCCTGGGCATCAGCGCCCTCGGGCGGCACGGCCTCCAGCAGCCCAAAGCGATCGGACAGCTGGAGGTTGAACTCACGACGGACAGCCGGGCGCCGCAGTTGTGAAGAGTCCCATGCGCGCCGCTGAGAGCCGCCTGCATGGCGGGAGGCTCGCATGCGGAGGCGTATGGACAGTACCACCATGCAGTGATCGCTGTCCCAGGTTGGGCTCCTACGCACCCTACAGTCTGTCACCGCATGCATGCGGCGGCACGCGACCAGGATGTAGTCCTTGACGCTGTGCAGGCGGCGCACAGAGCATGCATGCCGTCTGCTCTGTGCAACAGCCATGGGGCTGATGTGGGTGTACTGGTGCTCAGGCCTGTGGGGGTAGAGAGTGTTGGCAGCGCGCAGGCTGCAAGCAGTGGCAGTGTCAAGGAGCAGGCGACCGTTCCTGCTGGCCACCGCTGGCTCCGTGAGGGGCAGGTGCTTGCCAACGCATTCGTGGTCGGACACCGAATCCCTCCCCACTGCTGCATTGAAATCACCTGCCACGATGAGCCGATCGCGCTTGTCGTTGGCCTTGTCCGCGAGCGCCGCGACTCGAAGGTAGAAGTCGCCAGCCTCCTCGTCGCTCGCTGCCTCCGTTGGACTGTAGGCGCTGACGATGGTGATCATCTGCCCACGGTCCGCTGCAAAGCGGGCCTGGATGAGGCGGTCGGACACCGCCTCCCAGGAGACGAGTGCCGATGCCCATGCAGGGGACAACAGCAAGCCCACCCCACGCTGCCGGTGCTCCCCACCCGACCATAGCAGCGTCCACGACGTGTCGCCCGTAGCCACTTGCGCCTCCCCGGAGCCGGTCCTGCGCAGCTCCTGAAGCGCTGCAACACCGACGCTAAGCTTGGCGCAATCTTGCACCAGACTCGCCAGTTTGACCAGTCCCTCGTCCTCTGCAGGACATGTCCGCACGTTGAACGTAGCCACTCTGGTGTTCTGATTGACGACTTGGACGCGTCGCCAGGCGTGCCCCGCTACACGCGGGGACTGGGCAGGAAAAGGCTGCATGCATGGGGTGCCTTGTTTCCCCTTTGCTCGCATCCGCGGCCAGCCAGCTCAAGTCCGCGAGGCGTCCTTGGCCGTCTGTGATGCCGGGCCGGTATGCCCTCCTTGGGTTGGCTCTACGCTCCAGGGTCATCGGACTCGCGTCGTCGACACCTGGATCGCAGCGCGCCCGGGGGGTAGCCACCCCCCCGAGCGCACTAGTAGAACGTAGAAGCGGTGTGTTGGGGCAAAAGGGCCCCCCCGAATCCAGGTGCACAGCAGTGGTGTCATTAAGGAAACCAAGAATGTCCTGTTTGCGCCCGCAACATAATAGGAGGGAACATGCCGAATCGCCCCCGCAGGAAGCGTTTTTTTCGCGGAAAAGTGTGTCACACAAATAGTCACCTCGTCGAAGACAGCTTGGACGGCCCTGGTGGCCGAGTCCTCGTCGGAGAACTCCACAAACGCGTGGCCGATCATCGGCATGCGCACCGAGTTGGTCATCCACGAGGGAAGCTTGGCGGGGTGGGGTGGGGAGGGGGGGGGGCAGGCAGTGCGGGGTCAACTTGGTGGTGGTGGTGGTGGGGTGGGGAGGCAGCGCAGCGCGAGTTCAGCTTGGCAGCCAGGTTTGGGGGCGGGTGGGAGGGTGGGCAGAGCACAGGAGGGAATATAGCAGCGCATCACAGCACAGCACAGGTCAGGACGGCACAGCGCATCACAGCATAGGGCAGCACAGGGCAGCACAGCACAGGGCAGATCACAGGACAGCTGCACAGGTGGGAATATAGCAGCACAGCACAGCACAGAGCAGAGCACAGGAGGGAATATAGCAGCACGACACAGCACAGCACAGGGCAGGACAGCGTCACAGAGCAGAGCAGAGTAGAGTAGAGCAGGGCAGGGGAGGACAGCCCAACACAGCAAAGCACAGCACAAGGCAGGGCGGCACAGCACAGGGCAGATCAGAGCACAGGACAGCTTCACAGAGCAGAGCACAGCGCAACACACGCAAAGCGCAACAGGCTCACCTTGCCCTTGGACTCGCCACGTGCGACGATGCGCACGACGCTGATCGGGCCAAACTCGGTGAACATGGCTGTGGGTGGCCAGGGTGGGGTGGGGGTCGGGGAACTCAGTCGGGACAGTCAGTCAAGGAGAGACCTCATGGGGCGCAACGGACACGGAACCTCCTCCCGTCCTGATGCGTGCGACCCAGCCATTTTGTTTTGGGCTCCTGGGAGCTATTGGGAGTCATTTGGCTCCTAACAATCCCATCAGATAGATCTCAACAAACCAAGTTGCATGATGGTCTGACGATCCCATCAGACAGAGCTCGTCACGCGCTCGAGAATGACCTATATTTCACTGTCAATGGTCAACGCTTAAGCATCAGCCAAGGCGGTCATCGTGACGTTGGTCCGCGCGCCGGCTCCCAAAAAGTGACTTAAAAACTAATAACAAAATCACTGGTGCGACCACAGCTCGTCCAACCGCCGCGTGCGTGCGCGCAGCGCAGCCTCTCTTCGCTTGCCTGTGACCATCTGTGACTATCTGTGACCATCTGTGACCATCTGTGACCATCTCCTGCCTGCCTGTGAGCATTGACCATCTGTGACCATCTGTGACCATCTCGCTTGCCTGTGACCATCTCGATCGTGGGGCCAGCCGGCAGGTTCTCGACGCACAGGTAGCGCTTCTGCAGCGTGCCGATGTCGTAGTTGGGGATCGGCGCGAGCCGCCGCACGTGCTTCATGTCGTTGCTGACCTCGAGCCGCGACGACGTGCGCAGCGAGATCGCGATGTTGGCCATCAGCTTTGTGATGGCGCGGATCTTGCGGAACTGACTGAAGACCTTGATCGGGACTGCGGGGGTGGGGGGTGGGGGGGGCGTGTGTGAGCCGCGTCGAAGTGCGCAGCGAGATCGCGATGTTGGCCATCAGCTTTGTGATGGCGCGGATCTTGCGGAACTGGCTGAAGACCTTGATCGGGACTGTGGGGGGCGGGGGGGGGGGCGTGTGGTGTGTGTGTGTGGGGAGAGATCGCGATGCTGGCCATCATCTTTGTGATGGCGCGGATCTTGCGGAACTGACTGAAGACCTTGATCGGGACTGCGGGGGCGGGGCAGGGCACGTGCGTGTGGGGTGTGTGTGTGTGGGGGGGGAGAGATCGCGATGCTGGCGCTGATCTTGATGTGCTGTCATCTGTGCTGGCGCTGATCTTGAGAAGCTGGCTAGAGCTCAGGGAGACGCTGAGGTGGCAGCGTGTGTGTGAGGGAGAGAGGAGACAGAAAGGGAGGGAGAGAGAGGGAGGGGGGGGGAGAGATGGGAAGGGGGGGGGGAGGGAGGGAGGAGCTGAGCGCACGCGACGAGTGTGCGCAACAGCGTGATGAGGCAGCGCCGTGTATGATCTGGCCAGCGCCGTGAACGTGCACGTGCATGTGCGTCCGCATGCGCATGTCTTTGCAGCTACACACACGCAGCCTGCCTGGGCTGCGCACGCATGCGTGTGTGTTTGCATGGGGGCGCATGGCGCCTGCATTGCTGTCTCACCCCATCCCGGCGTGTCGCGCTTGATGATCCTCAGCAGCTTGCGGTCGGTGGGTAGGTTGGCGTCGGAGAAATAGAACTCCACCTGGGGGGACGAGACGAGCGTGACATCAGGGCTCTTCATCGACGCAGGTGCGAGCCAGCAACATGCGTGATTCTTGCCTGCGCCACCACTCCAGCCATCCTCTCCGGAGTCAGCGGGGGCTCTTCTTCGACAGCTTTTCCTACTGCTGCTGCCTCTCCATTATCGTTGTCGCTATCCGAGTCGGCCAGGTCGCCAAACAAATGAAGGCTCGATTGGTTGGTGAGCTCAGGGGGAGCCATGTCCTCCATGTTGGTCGTCATCCTGGTGCATGTTGTTGTTGTTGTTGTTGTTATTGTTTGGGTGCTCATCCTCACTATCATCTTAGGTGGCAGTCGTGGCCTGGATGTCTTTCCTGGAGTTTTGGGGGGGTGTTCGCTTCCTTGCAGCTCGCCCCCCTCCCACCAATTCCCAACGCCTCTCTCCCAATACGCTTGCACATGGTTCAAGATGCCTGCCTCTATCCCCCGAGGTATGTTGCGGCGCGCGGTGGTGCTGTGTTTTGGTGTGCTGCCCCCCAGCACCTGTGTCGTCACCCTGACGCTGCTGTGTCGTGGCGGTATGTCCTGCCTCGCTCCTCTTATGTCGAGGGGCGCTGGAGGGTAGTATTTAGGGGCGGGCGGGGATTGCGGCGCCAGCAATAGACACCGTCCAATCCACCAAAGCGGCCGAGCGTCCCAATCACACACTGTTCTGGATAGTCGCCAGAATCAGCGGTTGGGTAGCAGATCGGTGAAATCAATCGCACACAACAACACTTCTTGTGTTGTTGCGCTTGTATGGAAGTGTGGGAAGTGTGCAACACGTGCCAGATACGAATGCGTCTTGTAGACTGCGATGCAGGTCCTTGGGAGCTGTCGAGGAAGGGTGACGCATGGAGGGCGGACGAGGCCAGCCTGGCCTTGCCACGCCTCCAGGAGAGGCAGTGCCCTGCCTGCTGTGATGAACCGCTGCACGCCACCCCTGATGACCTACACGCCCGAGGCTGTCTACAGCGCGGGTGCGGGCACTTCAGTGGCATCAGGGGGTTCCATGCGTGTGCACGCACGCGTGCATGGCACGCGTGCATGGCGTGGCTGGAGCCCCCCACTAACTCCTCCCCACGCAGTGTACCAGAATTAAGGTGTGTGCAAGATCTGGTGCAGTCCCTGGACCCCCCCATCCACGAAAAACAACTCTTTTGGAGTGGATTGTAAAACTCTCTCATCATCATATCATAACGCAGTGTTTCAGAACATGACAGGTCCGGACGAGGACTGGCGGGGATACGCTGGCTCGTGGCACATAGGCGGACCAGGCGGGCCAGGGCCGCTGCAGCCCCCGGTGCGCAGCCAGCCTCCTATCCATGAACATGCCGCACACGCACGCACACGCACACGCACACGCACACGCACACGCACACGCACACGCACACGCACACGCACACGCACACGCACACGCACACGCACACGCACACGCACACGCACACGCACACGCACACGCACACGCACACGCACACGCACACGCACACACACACGCACACGCACATGCACACACACACACACACACACACCTCCCCTCTCGCTCGCCCACCCCGCAGATGCGCGCCATGCGCGTGTGGCGCTCATGTGGTGGCGAGCAGCCCCCAGTGCGCGTGGCGCACACGAACGTGTACAAAGGGCCGGCGCCATTCCCAGACGCTGTGCCCCGCCCGCAGGATGGCCTCTTGCAGGTGAACGACCCGTCTGCGCACATACTGCGCAATTGTTGCGCATTTATGTGCGCAGTTGTTCACATCAATTTCAAGGCTCGCGTGCGTGACACAGCACGCGAGCAATGAAGGGTTCGAGGGTTCAGAGTTTACGATTTGGGGTTCAGAGTTTAGGGTTTAGGGTTAGGGTAAGTGTTAAGGGTTAAGGGTCACACGCTGTGTCACCACTGACAGCTTTGCAGCGGTGATGGGACGCGTGGCGGCTCTGGCGCTGCCTCCCTTCCCGCCAACACACGCATGCACACACGCACACACACACACACACACACACACACACACACACGAACACACACGCACACACACACGGACACACACACACACACACACACACACACACTGGCACACACACACACACGCACACACACACACACTGGCACACACACACACACGCACCCCCACCACTCACGCGCTCGCGCGCGCAGGCATCATACGCCCGCAGCGTGGCCGACCCCCAAGTCACTGCGTGCTGTGATTCGGTCACGGCCGATGTGGCCGGCTATCCCCGGTGGGTCACAATATTTGGGGTTGCTGATGCGGTTCACGAGGGTTCCCGGGTGCTCAGGATAGGGTCGGTGCAGAGCCGTTGTGTACGGTCCGGCTGCCCCTCGGGCGCCGGCCCCTCTACCTCGGCGTTCAAGTAGATTGGCAAGCGCCACTCGACCCCTATCCCCTGGAAGCAGTTAGGATGTATTTTGGAGGCGTCGCTTAATAGCTCTCCTTTTTGCCCTAGGACTACGCGTTGGCAGGCAGCCGGCTGGTGGGTACCGCCCCAAACAAGTAATTGTTAGGACCAGAACTGGACTTGGGGGTCTAGGCGGTGGTATTAGGACTAGGCGGTAGTCTTCGCTGGAAAGCCGATGTTACTGTTGCCGTTTCCCGGGGCGGGCGGGTCCCTTCTCGCAGCACCCCGAGGGGGGGGGTCCTAAAACCGTGGAGATGCAATGTGTCACGCATGCGTGATGCAATGCCACAGGTCGCGTTGTTATGTGGACACAAGCGAGGGCTGGGTGTGTGTAGCTACACCTTCAGGGTCCCTCTACTCACAGCACCCCGAGGGGGGGGGTCCTACAACCATGGCGATGCGATGTGTCACGCAATCCCTGAGGCAGGCAGATAGCACCCGCACTCGTCCACTGCGTGGATACACATTGACTGTGTCCACATCCCACTGGCTCTAGTTCACCTGGTCGCGCCGTGTGTCCCAGTCGCGCCATGCGCCTCAGCGTCTTCCCACCCGTGAACAACCAACCCTGCACGTCACACACACACTACCAGGTCACACACACACACACACTACCAGGTCACACACACACACACACACTACCAGGCCACACACACACACACACACCTCCAGGTGGGCCACCCAGCGCATGGTCGCGTTGAGCCCAGACGTGAATGCGTCGCTGCGCCCAGCCGTGCCCACGCGCCCCGTCAGCGAGTCGGAGTTCCCTGTGGCGCTGCAGCCGGGTGAGGGGCAGTGACAGTGGCAGTTTGTGTACCAGCTTTCGCTCTTATTAAGGAACGGAGCTGGCTGCACACTGTTGTGCTGACTTGTTGGATTGACTGCTCGGATCGCATCGCTCGCCCGCGTCAGAGTTCCCTGTGGCGCCGCAGCCGTGTGAGGGGCAGTAATAGGAACAGTTACAGGTTATGTTAATCGGCTGTCCAGAATAAACCCCTCCTAGTCCTAGTACCACCGCGCCGAGCGCAGACCTGATGATGAAGTTGTTTAACGTGAGCGCGTCGCTGCGTCCAGCCGTGCCCACGCGGCCCGTCAGCATGCCTGAGTTCCCCATGGCGCCGCAACCGGGTGAGGGGCAGTTACAGTGACAGTTCGTGTACCAGCTTTCGCTCTCGTTAAGGAACGGAGCTGGCTGGCTCACTGTTGTGCTGATTTGTTGGATTGACTGCTTGGATCGCATCGCTCGCCCGCGTCAGAGTTCCCTGTGGCGCCGCAGACGGGTTGAGAGGCAGTAACAGTGACAGTTCGTGTGCCAGATTTTGCTCGTGTTAAGAGCTTTTGCTCTTATTTAGGAGTACCAGCTGGCTGACTGCTCACTGTTGTGCTGACTTGTTGGATTGACTGCTTGGATCGTATCGCTCGTCCGCACCAGAGTTCCCTGTGGCGCCGCAGCCCGGTGAGAGGCAGTAACAGGAACAGTTATGTTCAGCGGCTGTCCAGAATAGACGTCTCCTAGTCCTAGTACAACCGCGCTGAGCGCAGACGTGTGCGCGTCGCTGCGTCCGGCCGTACCCACGCGGGCTGTCGGCGCGCCAGAGTTCCCTGAGGCGCCCCAGCCGTGTGAAAGGCAGTAACAGTAATAGGTTATGTTCATCGGCTGTCGAGAATAGACATCTCCTAGTACCACCACGCTGAGCGCAGACGTGTGCGCGTCGCTGCGCCCGGCCGTGTCCATGCGCCCCGTCAGCGCGCCCGAGTTCCCTGCGGCGCCGCAGCGGGTGAGAGGCAGTACAGTAACAGTAACAGTAATGTTCATCGGCTTCTCAGAATAGACATCTTCTAGTCCTAGTACCACCGCTCTGAGCCCGGCCGTGTCCACGCGGCCCGTCAGCGCCGGAGTGCCTTGTGGCGCCGCAGCCGTGTGAGGGACAGTTACAGGAACAGTACTGTTTTATACGCTTTCCAGAACAGACATCTCCCAGTCCTAGTGCCACCGCTCTGAGCCCGGCCGTGCCCACGCGGCCCGTCAGCGCGTCGGAGTTCCCTGTGGCGCCGCAGCTGGGTGAGGGGCATTAACAGTGACAGTTCGTGTACCAGCTTTTACTCGTGTTAAGAGCTTTTGCTCTTATTGGTGTGTCAGTGTCAGTCGTGACCCGAGCCGGCGGCTCTGTGTTGTCGTCGTCGGTTGAGCGTATAGTAATGCTGATGTATGCCGACGATTTATGTTTGTTCTCGCATGACCCAGCTCAGTTGGCGCTTATGCTGAAAATCCTTGACAAAGTGTCCTCTAGCTTTGGCATGCAAATCAACGCCGCCAAGACAGAAGTGATGATTTTGCCAGCAGATTTTGATGCGGATCTGCCCGCGTTTGCGCTGACTGGTGGTGAAGTGAAGACCGTCTCTGCATTTAAGTATCTAGGGAGTTGCATAACCCAGAGTGGTGGTGTGGAGAAGGAGATCGGTGTGCGTGTCGGTCGCGCGCTGGGCGTGTTCGCGTCTTTTGATAAGATTTGGGCCAGCAGAAAGATGCAAGTGCAGTCTAAGATGCGGGTTTACAACACTTTTGTGCTGCCCCACTTTCTGTACGGCTGCGAAACATGGGCCCCTACTAAAACACAACTGACTCGATTGGAGGTTGCCCACTCTAACTGCCTTCGTCGCATTCTGGGTGTGCGCCTGGTCGACCGGCACAGATTAACTTATATTCGGCAGGCGTGCGACACTGAGCCAATTGAGAGCCTTGTGGCAAAGCGATCAATGCAGTGGCTAGGCCATGTGATGCGCATGCCGGCTTCTCGTCTTCCTCGTACGACTTTTGACTGCACAATGGATGTGGCTCGGCAGCAAGGCCGGCCTCCAGCCTCCTCCCGACACTATTTTCTTAAGCTACTGATTCAGCAGCTAGGCGAAACTAGTGGCACTCGTTCTGATTGGAAGACTTTTTCGGACACGGCGTTTGAGCGTGCTCAGGATAGGGTCGGGTGGAGAGCCGTGGTGTACGGTCCGGCTGCCCCTCAGGCGCCGGCCCCTCCACCACGGCGGTCAAGTAGATTGGCAAGCGCCACTTCCCCTAGAAGCAGTTAGGACCTATTTTGGAGGCGTCGCACAGTAGCTCTCCTTTTTGCTCTGGGACTACACGTTGGCAGGCAGCCGGCTGGTGGCTACCGCCTCTCACAAGTAATTGTTAGGGCCAGAACTGGACTTGGGTCTAGGCGGTGGGACTAGGACTAGAGGTAGTCTTTGCTGGAAAGCCGATGTAACTGTAAATACTCTTATTTAGGATAACCAGCTGGCTGACTGTTGTGCTGACTTGTTGGATTGACTGCTCGGATCGTATCGCTCGCCTGCGGCGGAGTTCCCTGTGGCGCCGCAGACGGGTGAGGGGCAGTTACAGTGACAGTTCGTGTACCAGCTTTCGCTCTTATTAAGGAGCGGAGCCGGCTGACTGCCCACTGTTGTGCTGATTTGTTGGATTGACTGCTCGGATCGTATCGCTCGCCCACGTCGGAGTTCCCTGTGGTGCTGCAGCCGGGCGAGAGGCAGGAACAGGAACAGTACTGTTTTATACGCTTTCCAGAACAGACATCTCCTAGTCCTAGTGCCACCGCTCTGAGCCCGACCGTGCCCACGCGCCCCGTCAGCGCGTCGGAGTTCCCTGTGGCGCCAAAGCCGGGCAAGGGGCAGTAATAGTGACAGTTTGTGTACCAGCTTTTGCTCTTATCAAGGAACGGAGCTGGCTGACTTGCTGTGATATGCTGACTTGTTGGATTGACTGCTCGGATCGTATCGCTCGCCCGCGCCGGAGTTCCCTGTGGCGCCGCAGCCCGGTGAGAGGCAGTACCAGGGACAGTTATGTTCATTGGCTGTCCAGAATAGATGTCTCCTAGTCCTAGTACTACCGCCTAGGCCCACGTCAAGTCCTGGCCCGAACAGTCACCCGTGTGGGGCGGTAGCTGCCAGCCGGACGCCTGCCAACGGGTGAGAGGCACCTCTAAAGCTTCCTCGCAAACTCGGCAGTGCTTCCGTTAGCCACCCCGCACCCCGCACAAGTAGAGTTGCGGGGTGAGATCGGCCGATTCGGGGCGGGGCTGCAGGGTGAAATTGCCCGAATCTCGACCCGAAAAGTGAAAAAACACCAGGGGCGGCGGGGTGGGAATGTGGAAGTGAGCGTGAGGCCCGGGGTGAGCCATCACTTCTCAAGAACCTTAGCGGAACCACTGACGCTCGGCCTTAACCCTAAACCCTGAACCCTAAAATCTTAAACCTAAAACCTAAAACCCTAAACCTTAAAACCCTGAACCATAAACCCTAAATCATAAACCATAAACCCTCAACCTAATCCCTAAACTGTCACTGGCCTGGGTGTGTGTGGGGGGGAGGGGAGCATGCCTCTGTTCCCTGCCCCGGAGCCCGGAACTGAGCATCTCACACGCACCCCTGCTCGCACGCGCCCCCTCCCTCCATCCATCCATCCGCCACACACCCCACCCACCCACCCAGGCAGCCGCCCAGGCAGCTGGGGCTCCGAGCTGTTCTTGGTCGACGGAGAGGACCGGTGGAGCCTCGTCAGCGCATGGGACACAGAGAGGGGGGGCCGCACGACCATCGCGCTCATCTCAGAGGCGGTGAGAGATCGGGCTCCCTTGTGCGATGCGTGTTGTGCACGCACGCAAACGCATGCCGCGCAGAAGTGAGCGCGCCCAGCGCGGCACAGCGCAGTGCATGGGCCACGGAGGGGGGGGGGGCTGCACGACCACCGCGCTCACCTCAAGAGGCGGTGAGAGGGCGGGCGCCCTTGTGCGATGTGTGTCGTGCACGCAAACGCATGCCGCGCAGAAATGAGCGCGCCCAGAGCGACACAGCGCAGTGCATGGGCCATGGAGGGGGGGGGGGGCGCGCGACCATCGCGCTCATCTCAGAGGCGGTGAGAGAGCGGGTTGTGCGATACGTGTTTGTGCACGCACGGAAACGCATGCCGCGCAGATGTGAGCGCTCCCGGCGCGACACAGCGCAGTGCATGGGCCACGGAGGGCGGGTGGGGGGGCACGACCATCCCGCTCATCTCAGAGGCGGTGAGAAAGTGGGTTGTGCGATGCGTGTTGTGCACGCCAACGTATGCCGAGCAGAAGTTTGCGCGTCACGTACAGCGCGTAACTAGGCGCCGCTGACCGCCAACCCCCGCCACAACCGCCCACCCCTCACGCGTGCGTGCTTGCATACGTGTGAGCGCGCGCGTGTGCATGGTGCGTGCGTCCAGTTCGTTCGCCTCGCCGACATCGACGCCCCGCTGTCGTTCGACTCGCTGCCTGGCGCTGACAACCAGCGGCCGCGCCTGCCGGCCAACCCGAAAGAGTGGCTTGGTGGCGCCACGTCCGCGAGCGTGCACAGCTTCGGCGCGGCCGTCGACCACGCCTCGGGCAGGCTCGCCCCGACGGCGGTTGGCGGTGACGCAGCAGCGCGCGTCGACAGCTGGCCGCCGCGCGAGCTGGGGGTGGGTGCGATTCAATTAGATGCGAGGTTTGGCAGCATACACACATGCACACACAAATGCACAGACACACATTCCATTCCATTCCATAATGTTACACGACTGCAACAGCACTACCCGTACTTAAGTACTGGCAATGTTCCAGAGGTCAAAAGGCACATGTGTGTCGTTCTACAGGGGGGGACCAATCAGCGCTAAGAGGGGTACATCACATGGCGGACAGACACACACACACATGGCGGACAGGCACACACACACACACACACACACGCACACGCACGCACGCATGCACGCATGCACACACACACATACGCACACACACACACACACACTGTGCACACACGCACGCACACACACGCACACACTCTGCCGCGAGCGCGCCGCCCCGTCGTACTACCATCACCGCACCCCATGGCCAGGAGGAGGCGCGCAGCCGCGACGGTACCGACCTCCTGCTCCTGCCTGACGCAATGTACGCGCTGCTGCCGTCGGCGCTGCCCGCGTTCCTTGGCGGCAGCGGAGGAGGAGGAGGCGGCCGCCCGTGGCGGCTCGAGTTTGGTGGGCTCATGCGCAGCAGTGGTGGGCCGATGCAGGTGCGCTGAGAGAGGGAGACGCTGTGCTGGTCTGTGTTGCTGCCAGGGATGGGGAGGGCCCAGTTTTCACTCCTGTTTTGATCGATTGATCTGCAATTGCGTCCTTGTGGCTGCACCACGCGTGCTCGTGGGGAGCGGCCGCAGTGCGCGCCTGGCGCGGCACACACGGGCAGCGCACGGCCACACCCACGCCCACGCCATGACATTGCCTGCAGGTGCGACGGACCGTCATTGAGCACGATGGCAGCACCGGGTCGCTGGCAAGCTACACACACGAAACGTTCGTCGCGCAGCAGTAGAAGATCTAGAGGCGTTGCGGGCTACGGAAGTAGTTTTGCACAGCTGTCCCCAAAACCTGGATTTTTTTGCGTTGGTGCCGCATAAGGTGCTGCTTAACTGTTGTGTGACAGCTGGATGCGCTGCTGTAATTCCCCGGGTCTCCCGGCCTGACGAGACTCTTTGCCGCATGTCGCCGGCGGTGCGAAAGTGGCTGGGCTGAAGCACGTTCATCACATCTCAGGCTGCAGTGGATGTAAAAACTCAAATTGAATAACTCGAAAGGACTTCTGTCCCTTTACACTGGAAACAAGCCTTGAAGGGTCCCCCCAGAACCTCTCCAGTCCCTTGAAGGCAGGCCCCTGCTTGAAGGTGCTCCCCCTATCCCCACACCAGAGCAAACATCACGTCGCGACCGCACGTGCATGCACATCGACACATGTGCCTCTGTGCGTGCTCTTCGCAGGTGCAGCATAGTGAGCTGCACCTGCTTGCTGATCTTCCACGCATGTGTGGAGTGCAATTATCGAAGCAGCGTTCTCTTCACGCCTTCGCACGACCCAATCCCGCTGCTATCGACAAATCAGCACCCCCTGTATCCTGAATCGCGCAGAGCTTGTCTCTCTCGCTGCTCCCCCCCCCCCCCATGAGCCCCAGTGCGGCAGTGTGTGCCTTGCAAACCTTGTCTCTCTCTGGTGCCTGTACATGACATGTGTGCCTGAGGGGAGGGTCGAATGGCACACCAATGGGGCTCGATTGGTGCCCCATCAGTCACCCGCATCAGTCAGCCCCATGAGTCACCCGCATGGCATGCCAAAGCGCGTTCCAGGGTCACCGCCAACGGGCCAACGGTGCCAACGGCCAACGCCAACGGTGCCAACGCCAACGGCAAATAAAAACGTTGGCTTAGCCAACTGTCAGCCAACGGTGGCGGAAAAGTGCTCACATCATGGATCTTAGCAGCCACAGCGTAGTGGGGATGATGTGTGCATGAGAAATAACACAATGACTCATCGCCCGCGCGGCCACCACCACAGAATCACCGGTGAGCAGCGGCTCCCCCGGCTCAGACTCCCCGCCACGCCACCGCGCGTGCGTGGATGCGACACAGACACAGATTTCGGCGCTCCACGGGGCGCGGGGGGCAGCCACATACGCGGAGGCTGCGCAACACCTGCATGGCGACGCCAGCAACCACATCTCGGCCTCGGCCGACACCACAGACGCCCTCCGCGCCCTCAGCGCGGGGCAGGCAGACATCAGACGCCTGGTAGGGGGGCTGCTGGACAGGGAGGCGAGGGCGCGCGCCCAGCCACAGAATGCGCCGACGCAGGTGGGCGCGCCACAGGTTGCCGACGCCGGCCACAGCGGTGCCCTTGCGGGGGTGCTCGCTGTGGTGCAGGCGCAGGCGCAACAGATTGCGTCCCTGGTGGATGTGGTGAGCCTCCTGGTGAGCCGCGTCCCTGGGGCGCCCATGCAGATGCCGCATGCAGAGCCCGCCCGCGCGCGGGCCGGCCATGCGGCCCACAGTGCGGCGCCCCGCGCTGCGCCTGCTGCCGAGGCTGCTCAGCCTGCCCGGCCCGCTGCTGCTGCCGCCCCTGTGGCGTCGGCGGGGGGGGGCCGGCGACGGAGCGGCCTGCGTCGGGCGCCACGCGTGCCGCATCTGCGCGCGGCCCCTCCCGCCGGGGGGGCTGCCTGCGCGTGTGGGCGACACGTCGCTGCGCCGCAGCTTCGTGCTGTCCATCCCGGTGGCACGCGGCGCCAACTGGTTCCTCGCGGGCGGTGGCAGGCGGATGGATGAAGAGGAGGCGACGGCGGCGGCGGCGGAGCGGATCGCTGCAGCTGCCGAGGACGGCACCAGCCTGCCCGTCCGCCTGGCTACGGATGTCGTGCGCTTCCTCTACGGCGGCACCGGCCGGCGGGAGCCGGCTGATGGTGGCGTCGTGTCCGCGTCGCTCCTCAACGCCAAGCCTGCCGTCGGGGGCATCGGCGTGGAGCCACGCGGGGGCGGTGTGCTGCGTGTGCTCTTCACCGTGGCGTCTGACGCCGTGGCCGACACTGTCGTGCGCTGGCGCCACGAGCTGCGCCGCTGCGTGGACTCGACTGCAGTCTTCGACGTCCTCAGTGACCGCGAGGAGGCGCAGCACCAGGCGCTGTGGCCCGCTTTCCTCGCCGCCAAGGTTGCGGGGAAGCGGGCGCAGTTCCACCGCGCGCGCCTCGTCGTTGACGGCGAGCGGGTGCCTGCACCTGCTTGCTAGATGGCATTCCCTCTGGGGGTGTTTTTGAAGGGGAGGTGGCGCCACACGCGTGCGGTGGCGGGTGCGGTGTGGTCGCTGAGTAGAGTGCTGCGGCGGGTGTGCTACTAGCCCCGCTTCCGGTGGTCTGGGGGAGGGCTTTTTGGTCCCTTCATGGTTTTATACCTTGGGTCCGCCCTCTGGCCATTTGAGGGGCTGGGTGTGCAGCCTGCACAGTGGTGCTGCTTGCTTGGCGCCCGCCAACCAAGTGTGGATGGCGTTACCGTGGGCTACTTGTAGCTTGACCTTTTGTGGGCCTTGAGCCTTGTTTCTCCAAGTCCCACTGGAGCTTTGGAACCGTACGTGTGACCGCCAGAAGTGGATTGTAAAACTCTCAGAGAGAAAATGACTGAGCACGACCCACACGCAACACCCTTGAGCACTAGATGTGTGTGTGTGCCTGGTATGCAAGTGCTCCCAGTGCCCTCCTCAGGGTGCCTACTGTACTCTCAGCACTGCTTGAGCTATACAGCCACGCTATATCGCCAGTAACGGCTCGTAGCCGTGCAGATTTTCCGATTCCACACTTTTCCTCGCTTCCGAGCGCGTTTTTCGCCCCGTTGGCGCCGTTGGACGGTTAGCGTTGGCCGTTGGCTGGGCCAACGGTACCAACGCCAACGGTGGGGATCGTTGGCCGTTTCCGGTGACCCTGGCGCGTTCTACACTAGCCACAACCTACACACACAAATACCTACAGGATCCCACACGTGTTTGTGGTGCGCTGGAAGCTGTCTGCCACCCTTGAGATCTTTGACGACGGCACCTTCGAGGAGTTCGAGGAGATGCATGTGGGGAGTGCCGGGAGAAGTCGACTGGCCGCACGTTTGCCACTGAAATCACTTCACTCGCACACACGTACGCAGTGGTCAGACCACGAAGGAATGGGAGACCTCATCCGCAGTCAGCACGAGATGGAGGTGGCCGGATCGTCAAAGAATGTGTACGGCACCGTGGCGGTTGCCAACGCGGTTGCCAAGGCTCAGTTTGACATGTTCAGGCTCAACCAGCTCGCCAAGGCTAAGAAGCGGGCCCTTGGCGCGTGCGGTGACAACGTCGACCATGGCGTGTTCAACTACAGCGACAAGCAGGATGAGGACGAGAACGTGATCGACCAGGAGTTCACCGAGTTCATGGAGACCACAGACGCCGACGGCGCGGCCTCCTGGAGCTGGGATTTCACCTGGTGGGAGCGCATCCGTGCACACGATTGGTTCGCTAACAAGATCGCGCACAGGGGCTTTGTGCGCGTGGAGCGCTGCCGCGTGCTGGCCGAGGGCAACCAGCTTTGGGAGCCTTAGGAGCCTCCTAGAGCTGCTAGCTATCTCACGCTGCTGCAATCTCACGTCACAGCATCACTGAGGAATTGCAGCTGACTGCAGTGAGACCCCTGGAGGGTGGGACCTGGCCATGCATGGGACATGGGGCGCCGGCTGAGCCCCATGCAAACGAGAGCTGGACAGCCATGCACTGCCAGGCGGGGACCGTTCCAGTCAGCGCCAGTCGGCTCTGCCGGCTTGAGTGGCCACAAGGCCACTACTGTGACCTTGAGGAAGGTCCTCTCCTATATGCTCCTTGCCAGACATGTCTCTCAGAGACCGCTGTTTGGGGTAGTCTAGCCGGCGGGAGCGGTAGTCTATCGGCCGGGAGCCGGCGGTACTCTAGTACTTAAGTGTGCTGGAGTATCGGCGGGTGTCTCTAGTAGAAGAGTAGCCTGCTTAGCTGGAAACCCCGTGTTACTGTTACTGTGCAGTGAGACGCCCCTCATGGCTGGGATGCCTGGGAGTGTCATCACAGCCACTCGCACGACAGTTGGGTGCATGATGAGAGGAGAGAGCGCGTCCAAGAAAGACCGTCTGTGAAGCGGTAGTTGAGCAGGTCACAAACACTGCGATGTGCACGGCGCCTCTGTGCAGTCATGCCTACTCCCAGATCCAACCACTTTTTGTCGCAGTCTTGAGATAGTCTTGAGATTGGGTCAGACGTATGCCACCCAGCATCACGATGGTCCCCCCCCCCCGTATGAGAGTCTGTGAGCTGGGCAGTGTTGGTAGTTTGAAAGTTTGCAAGAGTTGTAGTTTGCAAGTTCCCTCCCTCGTGCGCAATGCGACGCTTGTGCAAGAGATGGCATTTGGTGGCGAGCAGCCACAGTATTGGCCGCAGCGTGGTTTAGGGTAGTTAGGGGTTAAATAGCAGCGGCAGCCAGCGTTCAGGGCTTGGGAGCAGCGGGGCCGCCGCTGCTGCTGTCCCGGGGGGGGGGAGTTATTTGTCAGCCTTGCTGATGGAGGCCAAATCCGAGCTGTCCAGCTTCACTGACCGAAACCTGACCAACACGACGCTCTGCTAAGCCGTCAACCTTCGATAAAACAATACGCACCCTCGAGGCGTGGGATTGCGGGGGCTATCTTGCGAGGCTGGCAACCATAGGCTCTGGCCTACACAGCATAGATGATGGCCTGGGCTACCAAGGCGCAGCGCTCGTGGGCGCTCTGCTGGTGGCACTTTAGGCGCAATGCACCCAGCTTTTCTGTTTCACACGAGACTCAGATGAGCATCGCGCTGAAGAAGCTGGGGAGGCGGAGTTAGAGGAGGCGGAGTTAGAGGAGGCGGAGTTTTGAGTGTGCTCTACAGACACGTCGCGCTCAGCAGCTCAGCTGTACAGGGGCAAGTAGTGGGTTTGGTCTGTTTGAGCAAAGGGGGGGTGGGGGCTTTATTGCGGTTTGTTGGCAGTGAAGAGGGGGGCTGTTCGAAGCCGTCAACGCCCAGACGGTTTCCACACTTTTGCACGTTTGCGTCACGGAGGCCACAATGCCAGCTCCGAGCTCCATGATCTCGTCCTCGCGCCTCGCGTCGCGGCGCGCCTGTGGCGACCCCTCTGGGGCTGCTTCTGCCTCGCCCCTGATGAGGATGGCGAGGCCCCTTTTCCAGTCTGCCTCCCCTCTCCGCCTGCTGTTTGCGCGTGTGTCGGCTGGCGGATCAGGAGGCCTCATGCCGAGGACCTCGAGGATCCCGATCACGCGCCAGGATCCCGTGAAGGAGGAGAAGCAAGAGCAGGGGGAGGTGCGCAGGCATGCACGACACGCATGGCGAGGCTCCATGCATGATCCGTGCATGCATCCATGCATGCGGCCTCGCCCCATGCATGCAGGGACGCACTGTGCATGCATGCACAGAGCATGCACAGAGCATGCAGGCCAATCAGGCTAAAACCCCATGCTCCACCCCCTTATGCATGCAGAAATGGTCGAGCGGGGGCAGTCTGGATGCGCCGGAACTCAACCGTCGTATCAAAGCCTGCCAGACGGCAGACGGCCTGTTCTCACTGGCGCAGCAGCACGGCCACGCTTGGAACTACATCCATGCGAGTGCAGCTGTGACACAAGCAGCAAAGTTGGTGCGGGGCGCACGCATGGGCACCAAAGCCACACCCGACGTGGCTCTGCTGATTGGCTTGGCAAAGGAGCGGCTGCCAGAGATAAAGGCACGCCAACTGGCCACCACTCTGTGGGCGGTGTCAAAGCTGGGTGCTGATGATACTGTATTTGTGGGTGCGCTCGTCAGCGAGGCAGGGCCAAAGCTGCCCAGCTTCAATTCCCAGAACCTCGCCAAAGGGCCTACGCCCTGGCAAAGCTGGGCCACAAGGACACGGCCTTCATGCAAATTTTGCTGGCCGAAGCCTCACCCAGTTGTCCGCCTTCACAGAACAGAACTTGGCAAACATCTTGTGGGCCATCGCAAAGATGGGGCTCAGGGACACGACCTTTGTCAGCCTGCTGCTGGGGGAGGCCGAACCCAAGCTTGCCAGCTTCACTGACCAGGCCCTGGCCAACACGGTGTGGGCGCTGGCCACCCTGGGCCACAAGGACGCAGCTTTCATGAGCGCTCTGCTGGAGGTGGCCGAAACCAAGCTGCCCAGCTTCAATGCCCAGGCCCTAGCCAACATGGCGTGGGCGCTGGCCACTCTGGGCTACTACGACGCAGCGTTGATGGGCGCACTGCTGACTGAGGCCAAGCCCAGGCTGGCCAGCTTCAATCCCCAAGATGTCGCCAACACGGTGTGGGCGCTGGCGACCCTGGGCTGCCGTGACACAACGTTCATTGGCGCTCTCCTGCGTGAAGCGAAGGTCAGGCTGTCCAGCTTCACTGCCCAGCAGCTGACCAACACGGCATGGGCGCTGGCCACCCTGGGCCACAAGGACACTGCGTTCATGGTCACTCTGCTGGTGGCGGCCAGGCTCGAGCTGCCCAGCTTCACCGTCGCAGCTGTGCGTCAGATGGGCATCGCACTGGCCAAGTTCAACAGCGAGGACGCGGAGTTCAAGCACGTGCTAGAGGCACGCCGCACTGAGCTGGTTGGGGGAAAGGAGTGGGCGCTGGGTCAGCGGAGGGGAACGATTTAGTCGGGTTGGCAGCACACCGCTCCCTTACTACCGCCTCAGTCACAGCAGCGTGCCTGCAGTCCTCCACTGTGAGCGATGAAACGCGATTCGTGCACACTGCTCTGAGACACTGCCACGCGGTGCCACCCATCCTGGTGTTTAGTTGTTGAACACCAGCGCCCCCCCCCCCTCTCCCCTGAGGTCCACA
The DNA here is from genome assembly GCA_016618255.1 of Chlamydomonas sp. UWO 241. Taxonomy (NCBI): domain Eukaryota; kingdom Viridiplantae; phylum Chlorophyta; class Chlorophyceae; order Chlamydomonadales; family Chlamydomonadaceae; genus Chlamydomonas; species Chlamydomonas priscui. Next base: position 350,017 of record VFSX01000065.1, on the reverse strand, counting down.
TAGCTGCTGCCGCCATGCTGCGTGGCCGACAGCGCAGCAGCGAGATAAAAGTGTGGGGGTGCGCCTGGGGGTGCGCCCACGCTCTTTATAGAGTTGGGGTTCCCCAACACCAACAGCCAGCCATCTCATTAAGGTGCTCGGGCCACACGCGCCACACGCGCCTTTAGATAGAGGTGTCCCTGACTGTAACATCCATCATGATGATCATCATCAGTGTGTGTGTCTTTCCCTCTTTCTCTCAGGTCTCTCTACTACCACCCTCCCAAGTCAATGGGTCAAGATCCACATCATCCCCCAGATCTCAACTGCCGGTCACACCCTCACACCATCCCATCCGCCCCCCCCCAGTCGATCGCCATGATATCCTTCTCGCGCCTCGCATCGCGGCGCACCTGTGGCGCCTCCTCTGGGGCTGCTGCTACCTCGCTCCTGAGGATGATGGCGAGGCCCCTTTTCCAGCCTGCCTCCCCTCTCCGCCAGCTGCCTGCGCGTGCGTCGGCTGGCGGCGGATCGGGAGGCCTCATGCCGAGGCCTGCCAGGATCCCGATCAGGCGCCAAGACCCCGAGCAGGTGTCGTGTGCACGCGAGGGGAGGTGCGTGCACACGACACGCGCATGGAGAGGCTCCATGCGCGATTGTGCGTGCATGCGAGCGGGGAAGCACTGTGCATCACAGAGCATGAGGCCCAGCAAGCATGGGTGTTGACCCCATGCCGCCCCCCCCCCCCCATGATGCATGCAGAAGTGGTAAAGCGGCGGGCAGATGGATCCGAAGCAGCTCACCGTTCTCATCAAAGAGTGCAAGACAGCAGATGGACTCTTCTCACTAGAGCAGCAGCACGGCAACACATGGAACTACATCCATGCGAGTGCAGCTTTGACACGAGCATCAAAGCTGCTGCAGGGTACACGCATGGGCCCCAGGACAACTTCCGAGTGTGTGTCTGCTGATCAGCCTGGCCAGGGAGCGGCTACCCAAGATGAAGTCACAGGCTTTCGCCAACACCCGGTGTCCAAGCTGAGTGTCGACGATGCTGCGTTTGTGGATGCGCTCGTGAGCGAGGCAAGGGAGAAGTTGGACAGCTACAATGCCTTGGACCTGGCCAACACAGCCCACGCCCTGGCAAAGCTGGGCTATGAGGATAAGGTCTTCATGCAAATGCTGCTGGACAAAGCCTCAACCAATCTGTTGTCCTGCAAAGAACAGGAGCTAGCCAATGTCTTGTGGGCCATCGCAAAGATGGGGCACAGGGACTTGGACTTTGTTAGCCAGCTGCTCGGGGAGGCCAAGCCCAGGCTGGCCAGCTTTAACGCACAGAATCAGGCCAACACAGTCTGGGCACTAGCCACCCTGGGCCACAAGGACGAGGCATTCATGGGCGCTCTGCTGGCGGCGGCTGTGCCCAAGCTGCCAAGCTTCCTGTCACAGCACCTCTCCATTATGGCGTGGGCGCTGGCAACCATGCGCCACAACGATGCAGCGTTCATGAGTGCTCTGCTGGAGGAGGTCAAGCCCAAGCTAGGCAGCTTCACTGACCAGGAGCTGGCCAACACGGCGTGGGCGCTGGCTAACCTGGGCCACAAGGACACGGCATTCATGGGCGCTCTGCTGGCGGCGGCCGGACCCAAGGTGCATAGCTTCTCCATCTCACACGCGAGTCAGATGACAATCGCTCTGACCAAGCTCAACATCGAGGATGCTGAGTTCAAGCGCGCGCTGGCGGTACGCCGCGCTCAGCTGGGAGGGGGCACGTAGTGGGTTAGCGCTTGGCAGCTCAGTCTTGTTTTCCGGTCGTGCTGCCCACAGCTGCCCCAGGCGCATGCACCCCGAGACCCTACAACCATGCTCACCCTAGCAGCCAGCCTACAGCCGCCCGAACTAAAGCATACCGCCACCATGTGTGCCGGGCAGCCCGACGCATGCTTGCAGCCCTCTGCCGTGGCATACGAGACGCGTCACGCTCAGAGAGACAAGTCGACAAAAAAACGAGCGGTATTACACGAGCCCCGAGTCCTATGTAAACAAGCCAGTGTGAGACAGTGTTGCAGCCGTCTCTTATGTGGGCTAGTGCCCCGCAGTGTTGCGTTGTGTTCCTATTGCCCCGCACTCATTGTGGCGTTATGTTCCTATGTCAACTGGTGCAGCTGCCCGCCCGCAGCATATCCAGCGCCAGCCGGCGTCTGCAGCCACTCCACCTCTCGGGTGCCACACACCTGCTGCAGTCAATGGCCACTGCGCATCATTGGGAAGCAAATTTCCATGACTATTTTATGATCATTATTTTCAGAGTTGTTAAGATGGAGTCAGCCATTATGCCGACTGTGATCACCCACCAGCGCTCTGCACTTGTTATCACCATGACGGCACAATCTAGTTAGCAAAGATATCCATCCTCATTCTCAGCCGACCTCACCCACAGCCTCATCCACAGCCACGTGCTCACAACTAACAGCTCTAATGCATGTATGCAATGACTCAAAGCAAACCACCCTCCTATTTTTTGCACTGCTGAACGCTCCGCGAGGACATACTCCAGAGGGTGAATCACATGTGCCTTGTCCAAATGGGTCCGGACTTGGAATTCTGTCCAAACGGGCCCGGGCTCTCGTCAATAGTCAAGTCGAAACAGAGTTTCTCGGTGTGCAGGGTTGCATGTTATTTTGGACGCCAGTAGCCAGCTGGCGGGCCCGAGAGCCGAGCTGTGCGCTGTTGGCGGGCCACCGAGGTCCTCACGGGTCACCAGACCTCTTGCACGACGCGGACATCTCGGCCGTACAGTCGGCCCGCCTGTCGGTTTGGGTGCTGTTAGAAAGCCAGCATGGGCCAAGCCATGGCTTAGCAAGGCGTAGCCCAGCTGTGACCGCCTTCCGGTACTGGTGCTGTGACCGCCTGTCGGTATTGGTGCTGTTTGAAAGCCAGCATGAGCTAAGCCACGGCTCAGCAAGGCGTAGCCCAGCTGTGTGCCCTTCGCGGGCCGTGTCGATCCTCATGGGGGGACACAACACCCCTTGCGTGACGTCAACGACTGCGACGTGGCGGACGAGACGGCCGGGCTGCCCGTCGGTCTTTATGTGCGGCCGTTGGCTGTGGTTTGGGACCACCAGCACACCCACTGGCGCGCCGTGTCGAGCCTCATGGGAAGCCAGACCCCTTGCGTGACGCGGACGACTGCGACAAGTAGGACGAGACGGTCGGGTCGCCCCCCGCGCTCAGCTCGTGCGCCTTGAGTTCGGCCATGTCCACGTCCACGGGCTGTGTCGTGTAGTGGCATGTGCGGTCGGGCGCGAGGTGCTCCTCGGCCCAGTCCTGCGTGTGTGTGTGTGTGTGTGGTGGTCGATTTTATAGTCCGTCACGCCTTTGATGGCGCATTAGACCCTGCGTGTGTGTGTGTGTGCATGTGTGAGGTGCAGTGAGTCGTATGTGCGTGCGCGTGTGTGAAGATGAGCGCGGCTGATGCAGCCGGCCACGTAGCCAGTATAGAGTTCAGGGTTTTAAGATCTAGGGCTGAGGTTTTGAGAGTTTGACTGTTTCTCTCTATTGATCCTCTCTCTCTCTTTCTCTCTTTGACCTGGAACATGACTCCAGGTAGGAAGAGCGCGCAGCCGACCGCGGAGCCAGCCCAGAGTTCATGTTTTGAAGATCTAGGTTTTCATGTTTTGAGGGTTTGACTGTCTCTCTCTCTCTCTTTCTTTCACCCCGTCTCTTCCTTTCTGACCTGGGGCATGATTCCGTGCAGGATGAGCGCGGTGATGCAGCCGACCGCGTATCCGGTCGTGAGCGTGAGCTTGGCGGCCTCGCACAGCCCGGTCACGCCGCTGTTGCCGACGTTGGTGCAGTTGAGGACCTCGGCCCAATCCGGCCACAGCGTCTGTGGGGGTGGGGGGGAGGGTGGGGGGTGGGGTTGAGGGTGGGCCCGTGTGGTGCATGGTGACACGGCGTGTGTGTGTGCGTGTCAGTGTGTGCATGCGATCTGAGACAGCGGGAACAGCACCCGTCCGATCGCACGACTCACGATGCCCAAGCCAAACACGAGCGAGAGAAGGAAAAACACAGTAACTCACGAAGCCAGGCTGGCCAGGACTGACCGAGAAGGACCATGAAACTCCCCCCTCCCCCTCATCCCAACCACTCACAATGCCCAGGCCGAACACGAGCGAGACCGAGAGGATGAAGCGGATGCGGCGGGTGATGGTCTTGGTGCCGATGACCTTGATGCCAGAGACGGTGATGTTGGCAAACAGGAAGGTCGTCATGCCGCCCAGCACCGGCCCCGGGATGGACGTGAAGAAAGCGCCCACCTAGGCGAAGAGCAAAGGTGTGGGGTGTTGGGAACATTGGCGAAGAGAAACGTCGTCATGCACCCAGTTGCACCGGCGCCTCAAGGCACACCCCTCAACCCTGCTCCTCCCCCTGTCAACGCCATGCGTCATGCGGGAAGGTGAGAGGGCGAGCACCGGGCCAAAGATGCCGAACAGATACAGCCATGCACCACCACGCGACCATGCACTCAACCATGCGAGAACGTGCCATGTCAACATGCCATGCGAGCACGTGCTATGCGCCAACATGTCATGCGAGAACGTGCCATGCATGAGCAACGCCCACCTGGCCAAAGATGCCAAACAGGAACAGCCAGAGTGCGCAGCCAAGGCCGGCCAGGCGGGACGAGACGCGCGTGAGCGCGATGACGCCGTTGTTCCTGCGCAGAGCGGTTTGGAGTTGAGGGTTTAGGCGGTGAAGGGATCAGGGGGTTTAGCTTCGGGTTCAGACCCGCCATGCGCACACGTTTGGGTCGAGAGCTCACCGCAACCCAAGCCGCCCCATTACTCACTGTGAGAATGTGGTGTTGGGCAGGGACATCGCGAAGGCAGCGAAGATCTGCGGGTGGTGGCGTGGCATGGCACTGTGTGTGAGAGCGTGCGTGTGCGTGTGTGCTTGTACGTGCGTGAGGCACATCGCTTTGTGGCTGTCCCTCTGTGGCTGTCGCTGCATTGCTGGCGCTCTTTGTGTGGCTGCCCTTCGACATTTGTCGTATGCGACTGTAAGCCGGATTTAATCCTGGGCAACGACTCACCGAGTTCACGGCATCTGCAAGCAGCCCCCCCTGCACAGCCTCAGCCTGGCGGGAAGACTCGGGGTGGAGGCCGGACGCCTCGCCGGTCGCGGTCAGATCTCCGATGGACTCCACGCCGCTGACGAGGAAGCTGGGAGGTGTGGAAGAGTGTGTGGGGTGTGAGCTGGGGTGTAAAGTGTAGGGTTGTGGGGAGGCGTACGACCGTATATCCGTATGTCCGTACAATATGCCGTATGTACGTACATTTCAGGGGAAGATGTACGCACTGAAAAACGCAAAATGTACGGGTTTTGCGGTTTGTGTGGAGTTTGCGCCACAGGACGCGATCCTGTCGCCCTAGGAGAATAGGGGCGCACACAGGGGCGATGCGACGCCATGGGACGGGCGCTCTGGGGGCCTGCTGGGCTCGCGAGCTCGAGCCTGAATGTGAATCGGTTCTCGCACATCGGACCGCCGCGACTCGTAAACGGCCCCTGTCCTCTCCCGCTACTTGCAGACACAATTTGAAGTGCATACAAGCGATGCACTGGGTGGGAGAGGGCCTGCATGGTGCATGTGCATGACCGCATGGTGCCCAGGCATGCGCGCGTGCGCGCGTATCACTAGCCCTCACTATTCCTCACTAGCACCAACTTGCAACACCGGCAGGAAAAAGCTTGTGGATGCGGAGGACAATGAGTGTGAGGAGATCAGCCTCCAGGTAGTGGACTAAACTGAGGAGGGGAGGAGGAAGGGGAGGGGAAGGGAGGAGGAGGGTTGCGGAGCACCGAGCTCTGGCAAGGCACACGGCCGCTCGAGTAGCAACATAACGTTTAGGCCATTTGCAGAAAATCGTAGCGTGCATGATGATCACTCTGACAGTAGCGATGCTCCCTGTAAATGCAGCTTTCAAACGGCATATCTCACTCCCACATTGACTGATGTACGAGGCAGCTGTGAGTGTGCCGAGCGTCCTCCCACTGGTGCGTATGCACGGATGTACGTATATACAGCGTATGTACGTACATTTCAGGAGAAGATGTACGGCTCCCCACAACCCTAGTGAAGTGTGAGTTGTGTCAGATTTGTTTTGTATATTTACCGAGTATGGTAGCCTAGTGTTGTCTCAACACAGCAGGAACTCCGTTTCCATTGCTCCTATTTGAAATCACATTCCGCTTGCTCACCCGATGAGCATCGGCAGGGCGGCGAGCGCGTAGAAACAAACCGATGGGAGGGGTGTTTTGACCCACAGGAACGTCATTTTCATTTCTATTTTTCATCAGATTCCGCCCTGGTAGGCTGGCGCGCAACGTGGCCTTGCGGGCTCTCTAAGTAGAGCCCCCTAGACGTGTAGTCTCAACTCGCGCCCCGGGGTCCTCCGGGTACAACGCGTACGTGTAAAACCTGTAAAACCATCAGATTCCTCTCGCTCTCATGATCTTGCTCACCCGATCAGCACCGGCAGGATGGCTGGTGCGTAGAACCCGATCGGGAAGGTCTTGACCCACAGGAAGGTGATGACGGGCGCGGAGTCGATCTTGCTGGTGTTGACGTACTTGTCGCCATTGATGCTGCAAACAGGAGAGAGTGGGTGTGGGGTGTGGGAGGGCGGAGGAGAGAGTGGGTGTGGGTGTGGGAGGGCGGAGGAGAGTGGGTGGGTGGATGTGTGGGAGGGCAGAGGAGAGAGTGGGTGCGTGGGAGGGCGGAGGAGAGAGTGGATGTGGGGTGTGTGGGAGGGCGGAGGAGGGCTGGTTCAGAAGCCTGAAACAGAGGACTCCTCTTGAGAGGAGAGCTCCTCTTGAGAGGAGGGCTTGCTGGTGTTGACGTACTTGTCGTTCATGCTACGAGTGGGGTCAAGGTAAAGGGTTGCCTTCCATGCTTCAAGGGGGGAGAGAGGCACGTCCTGTCCTGGAAAACCAGTCCTGTCCTGTAAAACAAGAGAAATAGGGGACAACCCTAGGGACTCATCGAGACACGTGCCAGTGCTGCCAGTTCGTGCTGCGAACAGGAGAGATTGGGTGTGGGGTGTGTCGAAGGGCGGAGGAGGGCTGGTGCAGAAGCCTGGAACAGAGGACCCCTCTTGAGAGGAGTGCTTGCTCGTGTTTTGGGTAATCGAGGCGTGTGCCGGCTACAAGCGCGTATCCTGCAATCACCCCTCACACCAACCTCACAGTGTGAGGCCCACACCCCTGCATCCCACCAATAAATGCCACACTGACTCAGCCGTGCTGGCAGCCAGCGCATAGCCGATGAACACCCCAATCGCGACCTCTGTCTCTCTTACACACACACACACCATACACACACTCACTCAGCCGTGCTGGCAGCCAGCGCATGAGCCGATGAGCCGCCCAATCGCGACCTCCCTCTCACAAACACACGCTCAGTCACACCCACAGCCAAATAAACAAGCACACACTCACTCAGACGTGCCGGCAGCAAGCGCGTAGCCGATGAGCAGTCCGATCGCGACCTGCGCCGACCTCAGGAAGGGAGAGCCAAAGAGCTCCAGGAAGACGGTGACGGTGAGGACGAAGAAGCCGAGACCAATGTACGCGGGTGAGGCGTACGGGAGGTGGGAGTCGCCGACGTCAGTGCAGGGCTTGCCGGTGGTGGCGCAGAAAGCGCCTGCGCGTGTGCGTGCGTGTGTGTGTATGTAAATGTGTGTTTGTCAAGGGCGAGGGGGAGCCATTGGTTGGTGCAGGGCTTGCCGGTGGTGGCGCAGAAGGCGCCTGTGCATGTGCGTGCGTGTGTGTGTGTGTGTTTGTGTGTTTGAGGGCAGGATATGCGCATGTGGAGGTTGTGGCTTTTGTGTGTGTTTCAACGCAGGCGAGGCGAACGTGAAAGGGGAGGGGGAGCCAATGCTTGGTGCAGGGCTTGCCGGTGGTGGCGCAGAACGCGCCTGTGCGTGTGAGTGCGTGCGCGTGTGCGTGTGAGTGCGTGTGTGTGTGTGTGTGTCTGCGGGCAGGATGCGCATGTGGAAGTTGATGCTTTTGTGTGTGTTTCAATGCGGGCGAGGCGAATGTGGAGGAGGAGAGGGAGCCAATGTTCGGTGCAGGGCTTGCCGGTGGTGGCGCACAACGCGCCTGCGCGTGTGTGCGTACGTGTGTGTCTTAGTGTGTGTTTGTGTTTGCCGGGGTATATTGCTGTTAGTAGTACAGGCATTGCCGGTGCATGCAGACGACCTCATGTAACGCTTGGTTGGTTGGCTGGTTGTGGTTGTGTGTCTGCGGGCAGGATGTGCGCATGTGGATTTTGTGTGTGTTTTCAACGCGGGAGAGGCGAATGTGGAGGGCAAGGGGGGGCCAAGGGCCAGGGCCGGCCGGTGGTGACGCAGAATGCACCTGTGGGCGCGTGTGTGCACGCGTGTGTTTGTGTGCGTGTGTGTGTGCGCACAGGGTGTGCGCGTGTGGAGGTTGAGGCGGAGCGGGGTGCATCATGCACTGCCTGGTCGTCCCTTCTCCTTCCTCACCTCCGCCCCACGACTGCATGCCCGACTTGATCAGAGCAGCCCCAATAAGGAAGATGGTGAGTCCAGAGATCCATGGAGGAAAGATCTTCTTGATGTACTTGCGGGGGATGAAGGACATGCAGAGCTCAGCAAGCGCCCCGACGATGTACACGCCGAGAAGTGCGCCGTAGGCCTCGTCGAAAGACTTGCCAGCAGCCATCTGTTGTGGGGGGGTATTTTTCATGTCAGGGAGTGGGATAGCGAGGATTCAGGAGAAGCACCGAAAGTAGCCGTAAGCGATAGGCAGTCGATTGTTTGAATAAAAAGAAACAGGAACAAAACAAAACACACCTGCGTTGCGATGGCGCCGCGCGAAATGGGGAGGAAGGTGAAGCTGGTGCCGATGACCGACAGCAGGCCTGAGCCAACGTAGTACTGGGTGCCGTAGATGGGGATGCGGACGACTTGGAGCACGGTGCACAGCGAGGACACGATGAGGGCAGCGGACACGAGGGCCTGGAGGGGGGGGAGGAGGAGAGGGGGATTCATGAGAGAGAAAGAGAGAGGGAGAGAGAGAGAGAGGAGGAGAAAGGAGACGAGGGAGATGCAGACAGGGGGAGGAGGAGAAGGCAAGGGCGTGTATGTGAGAGCGAGAGAGGAAGAGGGAGCGAGAAGGAGAGGGAGAGAAAGAGGGAGAGAGCGGGTCAAGCACCGTGCACAGCGATGACACGATAAGGGCAGCTGACACGACGGCCTGGCGGGGGAAGTGTTTGTGTGCATGTCAGAGAGAGAGAGAGAGGGAAGAGGATACAGAGAGGGAGAGAGTGCATCATCATGCTCAGCGATGACACTGCAACCGACCTGCTTCGTGTCTGCGTCCCTCGTTGCCAGGCCCACCAGCACGGGCGGGGTGATGATGCCGCCGACCATGGCGAGCGCGTGCTGCAGGCCCATGACCAGCATCAGGAATACAGGCATCGGCTCGTTGGGACCGAAGAACCTGTGCAGAAGGTGCGTGGAAGGTGATCAGAAGGTGCGCGGAAGGTTCCGGAAGGTGGTGCGGGACGACTAGATTCAGCTGAGGAGGTGCGTGTATGTGTGTGCTGCAGCCCCCACACGAGCACACACACGAGCCCCTCCCCTCCCACACATGCACACACGGGTTGAATGCGCCATCAATGCGCCGTCCCGACGGACTGTTAAGGCGACCGCACAAGCAGGACTACGCACTTCATGTTGGCGTCGTGGTGGATCTTCTTGCTCCATGGGTTCCATGCTGGCATGCACATCGTCTGCATGTGTGTGTGTGAGTAAGTATGTGTGCGTGTGTGTGCGTGCGTGTGTGTGTGTGTCGGTCATCGTGCCCAATCGGGGCGCACAGGTGCATGCACAAGTTAACACCAACTTTGAGGCATGCAAATGAACATCTCCCCAATCGACACCCACACCCACATCCACACACACATGCAGCTGCAGCTGCTCGTGACCCTGCATGCACATGATTGACACGCACACACACACACACACTACACACCTTGTAATCATAGTCTCCGATGATCACGCGGCGCGCACGCTCCTTGGCTGTCTCCTGCGCGTGTGTGTGTGTGTGTGTGTGCATCTTCCAACAGGTTAAGCCTCTCGGCGAGCAGTACATAAGCCCAGCAGCCCAACAGTAGCACAGCAGCAGCAGCAGCAGCACAGAAGCACAGCAGCAAAGCAGCAACCACATTCCTGCAATGCATGCAGCACTGCACTCGGCACTCCAGGTCTCCCCTCTCGCACCTTGACCTCTGGCTTCTCATCCTCGCTGCCCATGCTCATGACCTGGACCTGGGGCGTCGCTGCGTGCGAGTCATTGTCGGCATCCCGCTTGCGATCGCTAGCAAAGCAGTCCATCCTGCTGAGTAACAGGGAGGAGGGGGTGGGGGGAGATTGTGGTTGGTTAAGTTTGATTGGTGGGAGAAAGAAGCTGGGAGAAGGTGAGTTCTGCTGACAAGGCATGCTCCGGGGGGGGGGGATGGGTGGGAGCTGGGAGAAGCTGGGGTGGTGATCCTTTGTTTGGGCTGGTGCGAGCGCGTGGATGCCATGATGCGCGGTGTCATGGCTGCTGTTTCCTACGCAGGGCTGGGCTGCAGAGAGACGCCTCGTGTGAATTTTCGTGTTGCCTCGCAGGATGCCCCCTTCCCCCGCCCTCGCCCGGCCCTCGTCACCCTACCCCATGCAGCTTGGCATGTGCAAGACACGTGCATGCATGCATAGCACGTGGGCTGGGGTGGGGGGTGGGGGAGAGCGGCGTCGAGGTAGCGGCGTCGAGCAATCTGGAACAGAGATGGTATATGCTGCGTAGCCTACAGGCATCACATCGCGTCGCAGCGCAGGATGGCATGCAGCATGGGACGCAGAATGGGACGCAGGGCGCGCACCTGGCTTGGGTAGGGCCACGTGCACGTGCTGCTGTTGCCGCGTGCTGCTGTCGCCGCGTCCAAGTCTGCAGACAGCAGTCACAGGCACTGTTAAGTATCGAGCTTGAATACCGCGCGCTGGTGTTGAACTGAAATGGCGATTGATCCCTACACTATTGCTACTGCTGATTAAGACCGAAGTGTGACCTGCCACCGCTCAGAAAGCTCGAGTGACCCTACGTCCGCTCAAAAGGGTCATTGTGTACGACATGAGTTCGTCATAAGAGGGGGGGATGGTTAGTAGGGCCAGTCAACTCAATCATGCCCATGGCCGATCACCTGCACAGCAAGGCCAAAGCAGCGCTGCCTAGCGGGGCTCGGCAAGGTCAACGAGGCGACGGCATCCTGCTGGCAAGAGAAGACCACTTGTGGCAAAAGAAGGCCACTGGTTGCACCCCTGCGGAGGACTCCCTGCGGATGGTTTTACAGATTTTACATGTACGTGTCTGGAGGGGTAGGGGGGCTCTGCCAGGAGAGCTCGCAAGGCCGCGCCTGCGGGTGACTCCCAAACTGCAGCGCTCTCGTCGCGCGCCCCCGTTCCTGCAGCGCCCCCTCCAGTGATTTTCTTCTCGGGAATTTTATTTTATTCTTCCACAGCCGAATTTTGCTTTGACCATGCTGTCCGTTGACCTCCCGTTCACCGTTTGTCCTCATATGTAGGTCATTCGAAAGCTCTTGACGAGCTCTGTCTAGTGACCTTGTCAGACTACCAATCAACTGAATGGGTCGAGCTGTGTTCAAAGCCAAAGTTCAGCCGGAACACAGCCAAATGGCTGTGTAGAGCCGAAAAGGAAATCACTGGCCCCCTCGAGGGAACTCCCCACCACAGCCCCCTCTAAAGTGTTACCCGGCGATACACTTTACACCCACAATTTGTGCAAATTGTATCGCCTTGAAACAAATCCATTACACTGTGGGTGTAGAGTATATCGCCGGGTAGAGCCTGCACACCTTACAAAGTGAACCGGCCACCCGAGCCCCGCAAACATGAGCATGGTAGGATTCTGATGGCGGGTAGGAGTCGGATGTTGCTGGCCGCCTGGGGTTGGGGTGCACGTGTGGTGTGTACGTCAGCGCACGTGGTGCTCGTACGTGTGCCGGAGGACACAACAATTCAATTCGCGGCATCGCGCACAACCTCCGCGCATTCCTGTGCAGCCGTGCACCCGCCGCGCGTTTCCCCCACCTGGTCGTCCGGTTTTACAGGTTTTACACGAACGCGCCCGGAGGACCCCCGGGCGTGAGTTAAGGCCTTGACTTCACGTCCAGGTGGTCTCTACTAGGAGAGCTCGCAAGGCCACGCAGCGCGCCAGCCTACCAGTCCTGTTCGTCCGGTCGATAACCAGCTCATTGTTTGGTGCAGCGAGCGCACTGGCTGCGACAGCGATACCGACCGCTACACGTACCCGGGGAGGAGTCAGATCTGGGGGCCGAGTGCCCTGTCTAGGTCCAGCCCCGACACCCTAACCCCACACCCGTCTGCAGTGCTCGGGCGCTACACGCCAAGCAGGGTCGAATACGCTGCCTGTAGGTGCTCTGTGCGCCTATCAGGCGCCTACCAATTTCAACGCGGTGACATCATGAGGGCACGTATTCAGACGCTCTGGCCGCGTGTCTCTCTTGTGCTGGCCGTGGTAACAAAAAATGTGAAATCGCATTTTCACCCTGCTTGCTGACAGCCGTGCGGCTGGCTGGGAAAATCGGGCACGAATTCCCCGTGTTGTCTGGTGTGCGACAGGGGTGCGTCATTGCTCCTGTGTTATTCAATGTTTTTATTGACCACATAGTGAAAAAGGCGCTAGACATGATGCCAGAGGCGGCTGGCGTGTCAGTCGTGACCCGAGCCGGCGGCTCTGTGTTGTCGTCGTCGGTTGAGCGTATAGTAATGCTGATGTACGCCGACGATTTATGCTTGTTCTCAAATGACCCAGCTCATTTGGCGCTTATGCTGAAAATCCTTGACAAAGTGTCCTGTAGCCTTGGCATGCAAATCAACGCCGCCAAGACAGAAGTGATGATTTTGCCAGCAGATTTTGACGCGGATCTGCCCACGTTTGCGCTGACTGGTGGTGAAGTGAAGACCGTCTCTGCATTTAAGTATCTAGAGAGTTGGATAACCCAGAGTGGTGGTGTGGAAAAGGAGATCGGTGTGCGTGTCGGTCGCGCGCTGGGCGTGTTTGCGTCTTTTGATAAGATTTGGGCCAGCAAGAAGATGCAAGTGCAGTCTAAGATGCGGGTTTACAACACTTTCGTGCTGCCCCACTTTCTGTACGGCTGCGAAACATGGGCCCCTACTAAAACACAACTGACTCAATTGGAGGTTGCCCACTCTAACTGCCTTCGTCGCATTCTGGGTGTGCGCCTGGTCGACCGGCACAGATTAACTTATATTCGGCAGGCGTGCGACACTGAGCCAATTGAGAGCCTTGTGGCAAAGCGATCAATGCAGTGGCTAGGCCATGTGATGCGCATGCCGGCTTCTCGTCTTCCTCGTACGACTTTTGACTGCACAATGGATGTGGCTCGGCAGCAAGGCCGGCCTCCAGCCTCCTCCCGACACTATTTTCTTAAGCTACTGATTCAGCAGCTAGGCGAAACTAGTGGCACTCGTTCTGATTGGAAGACTTTTTCGGACACGGCGTTTGAGCGTGCTCAGGATAGGGTCGGGTGGAGAGCCGTGGTGTACGGTCCGGCTGCCCCTCGGGCGCCGGCCCCTCCACCACGGCGGTCAAGTAGATTGGCAAGCGCCACTTGACCCCCTATCCCCTAGAAGCAGTTAGGACCTATTTTGGAGGCGTCGCACAATAGCTCTCCTTTTTGCTCTGGGACTACACGTTGGCAGGCAGCTGGCTGGTGGCCACCGCCCCTCACAAGTAATTGTTAGGGCCAGAACTGGACTTGGGTCTAGGCGGTGGTACTAGGACTAGAGGTAGTCTTTGCTGGAAAGCCGATGTAACTGTAACTGTTGCTGACAGCAGTGGGCTGGCGCGGGACTGCCAGCCAGGCAGTGATTTCCATTTTGGCTCTACACAGCCATTTGGCTGTATGCCAGCTGTAATTTGACCTTGCACACAGCGCAACCCATCCAGAGGATTGTAAGTCTGACAAGCCCGCCAGACAGAGCACGTCAACAGCTTTCAAATGACCTATGCATGAGGACGAACGGTCAACGGGAGGTCAACGGTGAACGCGGTCAAAGCCAAATCCGGCTGTGGAATAATTCAGTAAAATTCCTGAAAAGGAAATCAATGAGCCCAGGGCAGTGGGAACTACGCCGGTGCGAGTGGATCTAACAAGGGTGGCACTCTATTCGAGCGTCACACACGAATGTACAATCCACCATCATCATCATCACCCCGCTCGTGCTGCAGTAGCAACAGCTGGCGCAGCAGGTGCAGCGCCGCCTCCTCCGGCAGCGCAATGCGCTCCTCCGCGCGTGCCTGCTGGTGTACGAGCTGCGTGGTCTTGCGCGCTCTCCTAGAGTAGAGCCCCCCTAGACGTGCAGTCTAGGCCTTAACTCATGCCGGGCGCGTACTTGTAAAACCCATGAAAAGCTTGCATGTGCGCCGTGTGTGCTCCGTGACCGGGTAGAAGGGGTGGCTCTGCAGCCAGCACCTTTTAGCAGCTATTGGGCGTGCAGTCCTCATTCATGATGATCGTTGGGTTCGAGGGGAGCTGGCAGCGAAGGCGCCAGCCGCATGTGCCCGCCCGAGGCCGCACCTGGTGCTCGCACGCACAGCCACTTGGTGATCCGGCCTGGAGAGAGAAGTGTTACAAATCCACTGCCGGCGGTCACAATCAGTTCCAGAGTTCCAGCGGGACTATCAGACAGCAGGCACAAGGCCCACCAAAAGGTCAAGCTACAAAAGTAGCCCACGGTAGCGCCACCCACACTAGGTGGTGGGCGCCAAGCAGCAGCACAGGCCGCAGACACCTCACCCAAACCCCTCCGGTGGGTGGAGGGCAGCCCAAGGTATAAAATCATGTAGGGACCAGACTGGACTGCAGCGGGCATACGTTGTGGCACTGCCAATGTGCGGGCCGTTCACGATGATCGTCCAGTTCGACGGGAGCTGGCAGCAAAGGCGCCAGCCGCAGCTGGTGCCCACCCAAGGCCGCACCTGGTGCTCGCACACACAGCCACTGGCCAGCCACTGGTGATCCGGCCTGGACTGCAGCGGGCCCACGTTGTGGCGCTTTTTTTTTTTTTTACAGGTTTTACACGTACGTGCCTGGAGGACCCCGGGGCGTGATTTAAGGTCTAGACTGCACGTCTAGGGGAGCTCTACTTAGAGAGCCTGCAAGGCCACGCAGCGCGTCAGCCGACCAGGGACGTTGTGGCGATGCCAATGTGCGGGCCGAGTGCCGTCCAGACCAATGGTAGCTAGCCTCGCTAGGCAGCTCCCTCAATCCCACGCCCCGAGGGTGCGTACTGTAAACTGTAAACTGTAAACTGTAGACTGTAGACTGTAGACTGTAAACTGTAAACTGTAAACTGTAAACCGTGTACTGTAAACTGTAAACCGTCCAGACCAAAAGTGGCGGGCACGTCGACCACGAGTGGCCGCAGCCGCCGAGCGGTCATGATGCCCTGTCACCGAGCAGCTCTCCGAGGCCACTGCCGCCGCCGCTGAGATCGCCGACCTCTGCGCAGCCGACGCAGCCGGCAAGGCAGCCGCCGCCACCGTCGACAAGCTGCGCGAGAAGCTCGACGGATTCTCATACGAGAAGAACTACGGCCTCCACGCCATAGTCCGCCGGGCTGGACACTCTGCCTGGCCGCCCGGAACGCCCGGAACGCCTAAAAACTTGGCTCGCAGGCGTCGCAACTCGGTTTGGATATCGCGCCAGATTTGGCAGCGCTTGTGTGGAGCGCGACGCAGCACATGGCGTGGCCGCCGGTGCTGCACGAAGAAACTGCACGCAAGCCCAGCATTCACATTGAGTAGCAATTTGCCACCTTGTTCAGCGAGCGGCGGAGCCGCGCCCCCGACACCCCCGACGGCAGGTCTTACACCCTCCTTTTTCGTTTCATGACAAACAGAGAGACCAAAGCAGACACTGTTTGGCGCCTTGAGTCTTGGCTTGCCGGTGGATGCATAGGACGCCAGGTGCGGGTGGTGCCAGGCCGCAGGGTCTGCTGCCAGACGGGCGAGAGATGAACAGTGATCCCCCTGCAAGCCGTATACTGCCTGGGGCCGGATTTTTCATTTCTCAGAAAACCGCCCCACACTTGGCGGGAGCGGGCGTGAAGGGGTGCGTTGGAAAGCTCCCGCCGAGAGCAGCACAACGACATGCTTTATGTGAGTAGCTGCTGTGTATTTTGCCTGGCATGAGCGGTCAAAGTTGCTGGTGCCGGGGGGCTGACTGTCTTTGTCTTACTGCTTTCTCTCCTGCGATGTGCTGAGGGGGGGCATGTGCTGGCCGAGACCGGCCAGCCTATGCAGCACTGGTAGCTCACACACTGCTGCATGCTCAGGGCGCGGCGTCACTGAGATGTTAAAGTTAGACGCCCTCCCTCCCCCCACAACAATGGTTGGGGTGCCTGGGAGCGCAAGTCTCGAGAATCGCGCACACAACAGAGCGCGTGGACTTGTCGAGTGCGTGAAGAGACGGCGAGTTTGGGAAGATGATGGATGTTATGAGGGCGCAAGACCGTGCTCGGCACTTGGAGCACGAGCACCTGATACTGAGATGGCTGTGTGCCGGTAGTTGAGCGGTCAAACGTCCTCGCTGCGGTGCGCACGGCGCCCCCCATCCAGGCGTATCCTACTACTTTTTGTTACGGTCAGTCCCATCCCCTCCCTCTCGCGTGCACAGCATACTTGCGTTGATCGATGATAGATCGAGTAGCGTTGGCTCCTTCATGCCTCCACTCAGGTGTGAACTACATGAGTGTGAAACTCAGTTTCAAGATAAGGCGCCGCTTATCTGGGGAGCACCTAACTGCAAGAGCGCGTGGACTAGAGAGACCACTCGGTGGCTGAAGGCGTGGCCTAGGTGAGACTCGTATGAGCACGTGCACGTGCTCGTAACCCACCCGCACGTGCTCGTAACCCACCAATCCGGGTGCGTTGCCACTGCTGCCGCTACGTCTGCTACTGTGCTACGTCTTCACCCTACCCCATCGAAGCGACGCGGCCTGGGCACACCCTCGGATCGGTCAGCTGCGTGCCTCGTCACCGCTATCCCCGCGCAACCCACGCAACCCGCACGTGCGGTTCAACAGCGTGCACATCTCAAGCTTGAATGGCGGGGGGGGGGGGCGTGCATTGCAGGGCTTGGAGGCCACTCCTAGAAAACTACAGTTCGAGGCAAAGCGAAAATTCACAGCTGTGGGCAGCCCAACGTCAACCCTGCGTAGCAACCATAGCCCCGAGCATCCGTGGCATCCGCGCGCTCGCACCAACCCAACAACTAGGACCCCACCTACCCCCACCTTCTCCCAGCTTCCTTCTCCCACCAACCCCCCCCTCTGTTGCTCAGCACAGGATGGACTGCTTCGCTGGAGATCGCAAAAAAGAGGCCGACAATGACTCACACGCGGCGACGCCCCAGGTCCAGGTCATGAGCATGGGCAGCGAGGATGAGAAGCTGGAGGTCAAGGTGCGAGAGGGGAGACCTGGGGTGCCGAGTGCAGTGCTGTGCTGCTATGCAGGAATGTGGTTACTGCTGTGCTGTTGTGCTGCTGTGCTGCTGTGCTGCTGCTGCTGCTGGGCTGCTGCTGCTGGGCTGCTGGGCTGCTGTACTGCTCACCGAGGGGCTCAACCTGTTGGAGGATGCACACACACACACACACACACACACACACACACACGCACACACGCACACACACACACACATACATACACGCACAGGAGACGGCCAAGGAGCGTGCGCGCCGCGTGATCATCGGTGACTACGATTACAAGGTGTGTGTGCGTGTGGTGCGTGTGTTTGTGTTTGTGTGCATGCACGACCACGCGCAGCTGCAGCTGCAGGTGTGTGTGTGCGTGTGTGTGTCGATTGGGGTGATGCTCATTTTCATAGTTCAAAGTTGGTGCTTACTTGTCCGGCCACGTCTTGGCCTTTCTCTCCACGCGGGGGATCTCTTTATTGGCGGTTAACGATGCACTTGCCTCTCGTTTCTGTTTCCCCACGTGCGCTCACCTACTTCAACAAGCGCTTGCTGCCGCTGCGGTAGGGGACCTGGGGGTGTGCCCACGCTCTTTTCAGAGTGGGGGGTCATTACCACCAACCGCCAGCCATCTCATGAAGGTGCTCGGGCCATACGAGCCGAGCACAGTCTTATGCGTCCTGTACGCCTTTCGAGGTGTCCCTGGCTGTAACATCCATCATCACTTGTGCATGCACCTGTGCGCCTCCACTGGGCACGATAACCCCCCCACACACACACACATGCACGCACACACACGCACACATACTTACTCACACACACACATGCAGACGATGTGCATGCCGGCATGGAACCCATGGAGCAAGAAGATCCACCACGACGCCAACATGAAGTGGGTAGTCCTGCGTGTGCGTTTGCCTTCATAGTCTGTCGGACGCCATTCAAGGCGCATTCAACCCGTGTGTGCATGTGTGGGAGGGGAGGGGCTCGTGTGTGTGCTCGTGTGGGGGCTGCAGCACACACATACACGCACCTCCTCAGCTGAATCTAGTCGTCCCGCACCACCTTCCGGCACCTTCCGTGCACTTTCTGATCACCTTCTTCGCACCTTCCGCACAGGTTCTTCGGTCCCAACGAGCCGATGCCTGTCTTCCTGATGCTGGTCATGGGCCTGCAGCACGCGCTCGCCATGGTCGGCGGCATCATCACCCCGCCCGTGCTGGTGGGCCTCGCAACGAGGGACGCAGACACGAAGCAGGTCGGTAGCGGTCTCATCGCTGAGCACGGTGCTGCACTCTCTCTCCCTCTCTGTATCTTCTTCTCCCTCTCTCTTGACATGCACACAAACACTTCCCCCTCCCCAGGCCCTCGTGTCAGCTGCCCGCATCGTGGCATCGCTGTGCACGGTGGTTCACCCTCTCCCCCTCTCTCTTTCTCTCGCTCTCCCTCTCGCTCCCTCTTCCTCTCTCCCGCACACACTCATCCACCCCCTCCCCTCCTCCCCCCCACAGGGCCCTCGTGTCCGCTGCCCTCATCGTGTCCTTGCTATGTCTCTCTCCCTCTGTCTTTCGCTCCCTCTCTCCCTCTGTTTCTGTCCCTCCCTATCTCTCTCCCTCTCCCACTCTCTCCCTCTCTTCCTCTCTCCGTCTCTCCCTCTCCTATTATCTTCCTCTGCATCTCTCTCATCTCCTCTATCACACACAAACTCCCCCCCCTTCAGGCCCTCGTGTCCGCTGCCCTCATCGTGTCCTCGCTGTGCACCGTGCTCCAAGTCGTCCGCATCCCCATCTACGGCACCCAGTACTACGTCGGCTCAGGCCTGCTGTCGGTCATCGGCACCAGCTTCACCTTCCTCCCCATTTCGCGCGGCGCCATCGCAACGCAGGTACGTTTGTTTCGTTTCTGTTGATTTTTTTTTATTCAAAACAAACAAACAGTCTATCGCTTATGGCTGCTTTCGGTCCTTCACCTGATTATAAACCCTAAACCCTCAAACTTGAACCCTAAACCCTAAAAACTAAATCCTAAATCCGAATCCCTTTTGTGCATTTTTTATAATAAAGAAATGACGATGAACAGTCCACCTTCGGTGGCTGCTGTCGGTCACCGGAACAAGATCCACGTCCTGCTGATTCCCTCTCACTCCGTCACTTGGAAACCGCCCCCCACACCCACAACACAGATGGCTGCTGGTCCTGGTCCAAGTCAGCGAGGTTGGCGTACGTCGCACTTCTCGGCGTGTACATCGGCACCCACCTACCCTCATATTGTCCCTCGCTCTCCCACTCCCTTACATGAAAAACGTTCTCCCACCCCACGGCAGATGGCGTCTGGCAAGTCCTTTGACGAGGCCTACGTCGCACTTCTCGGCGTGTACATCGACACCCACCTACCCTCATATTGTCCCTCGCTCTCCCACTCCCTGACTTGAAAAACGTTCTCCCACCCCACGGCAGATGGCGTCTGGCAAGTCCTTTGACGAGGCCTACGTCGCACTTCTCGGCGTGTACATCGACACCCACCTACCCTCATATTGTCCCTCGCTCTCCCACTCCCTGACTTGAAAAACGTTCTCCCACCCCCCGGCAGATGGCGTCTGGCAAGTCCTTTGACGAGGCCTACGTCGCACTTCTCGGCGTGTACATCGACACCCACCTGCCCTCATATTGTCCCTCGCTCTCCCACTCCCTGACTTGAAAAACGTTCTCCCACCCCACGGCAGATGGCGTCTGGCAAGTCCTTTGACGAGGCCTACGTCGCACTTCTCGGCGTGTACATCGACACCCACCTACCCTCATATTGTCCCTCGCTCCCCCACTCCCTGACTTGAAAAACGTTCTCCCACCCCACGGCAGATGGCGTCTGGCAAGTCCTTTGACGAGGCCTACGTCGCACTTCTCGGCGTGTACATCGACACCCACCTACCCTCATATTGTCCCTCGCTCTCCCACTTGAAAAACGTTCTCCCACCCCACGGCAGATGGCGTCTGGCAAGTCCTTTGACGAGGCCTACGTCGCACTTCTCGGCGTGTACATCGACACCCACCTACCCTCATATTGTCCCTCGCTCTCCCACTCCCTGACTTGAAAAACGTTCTCCCACCCCACGGCAGATGGCGTCTGGCAAGTCCTTTGACGAGGCCTACGTCGCACTTCTCGGCGTGTACATCGACACCCACCTACCCTCATATTGTCCCTCGCTCTCCCACTCCCTGACTTGAAAAACGTTCTCCCACCCCACGGCAGATGGCGTCTGGCAAGTCCTTTGACGAGGCCTACGTCGCACTTCTCGGCGTGTACATCGACACCCACCTACCCTCATATTGTCCCTCGCTCCCCCACTCCCTGACTTGAAAAACGTTCTCCCACCCCACGGCAGATGGCGTCTGGCAAGTCCTTTGACGAGGCCTACGTCGCACTTCTCGGCGTGTACATCGACACCCACCTACCCTCATATTGTCCCTCGCTCTCCCACTCCCTGACTTGAAAACGTTTCTCTGACACCCACGCAGACTGGCGTCTGGCCCCCTGACCCTCACCCCACGGCAGATGGCGTCTGGCAAGTCCTTTGACGAGGCCTACGTCGCACTTCTCGGCGTGTACATCGACACCCACCTACCCTCATATTGTCCCTCGCTCCCCCACTCCCTGACTTGAAAAACGTTCTCCCACCCCACGGCAGATGGCGTCTGGCAAGTCCTTTGACGAGGCCTACGTCGCACTTCTCGGCGTGTACATCGACACCCACCTACCCTCATATTGTCCCTCGCTCTCCCACTCCCTGACTTGAAAAACGTTCTCCCACCCCACGGCAGATGGCGTCTGGCAAGTCCTTTGACGAGGCCTACGTCGCACTTCTCGGCGTGTACATCGACACCCACCTACCCTCATATTGTCCCTCGCTCTCCCACTCCCTGACTTGAAAAACGTTCTCCCACCCCACGGCAGATGGCGTCTGGCAAGTCCTTTGACGAGGCCTACGTCGCACTTCTCGGCGTGTACATCGACACCCACCTACCCTCATATTGTCCCTCGCTCTCCCACTCCCTGACTTGAAAAACGTTCTCCCACCCCACGGCAGATGGCGTCTGGCAAGTCCTTTGACGAGGCCTACGTCGCACTTCTCGGCGTGTACATCGACACCCACCTACCCTCATATTGTCCCTCGCTCTCCCACTCCCTGACTTGAAAAACGTTCTCCCACCCCACGGCAGATGGCGTCTGGCAAGTCCTTTGACGAGGCCTACGTCGCACTTCTCGGCGTGTACATCGACACCCACCTACCCTCATATTGTCCCTCGCTCTCCCACTCCCTGACTTGAAAAACGTTCTCCCACCCCACGGCAGATGGCGTCTGGCAAGTCCTTTGACGAGGCCTACGTCGCACTTCTCGGCGTGTACATCGACACCCACCTACCCTCATATTGTCCCTCGCTCTCCCACTCCCTGACTTGAAAAACGTTCTCCCACCCCACGGCAGATGGCGTCTGGCAAGTCCTTTGACGAGGCCTACGTCGCACTTCTCGGCGTGTACATCGACACCCACCTACCCTCATATTGTCCCTCGCTCTCCCACTCCCTGACTTGAAAAACGTTCTCCCACCCCACGGCAGATGGCGTCTGGCAAGTCCTTTGACGAGGCCTACGTCGCACTTCTCGGCGTGTACATCGACACCCACCTACCCTCATATTGTCCCTCGCTCTCCCACTCCCTTACATGAACCCCCCCCCACACACACACAAACACAACAGATGGCCTCTGGCAAGTCCTTCGACGAGGCCTACGGCGCACTTCTTGGCGTGTATATCGTCGGGGCGCTTGCCGAACTCTCCATGTCCTTCATTCCACGCAAGTATATCAAGAAGGTACGCACGCAGCAGTGCAAAGTGCAAAATTGTCTGTATACTTGGAGATCTTGTAAAGACAAACAGAAACCTAGAGACGCACCGCCACCGCTACCTATCCATAAGCTCTTCGCCAGGGGCTCCCGCCCTGGCGCCGCTCGATGGCGGACAACCGGGACAACTGCGCTTGGTACTGGGCGGCTGAAAATCTGGAAATTTCCCCTGGCCGGCTCTGACGCACAGCGCTACTGGTGAACTGGTCCTGATGGGGCGAGGCTATGTGGCAGATGGGGCAGCGGTACGATGGAGAGCACGATGCACGATGGCGAGAATTGCGGCGAGCATGCACCCCCTCTCACAACGATCGGAACTCAAGCAGATTGCGGCTCCTAATGGTTTACTGTGCCTGGATGGAAGAGAGAGACGGATGGCGAGAAATTGAGAAACATGGGAAGCGAGGCACATGCGGCTAGGCTTTGTGAGGAGGTTGCGGCGCAGGGGTTCCCTGCCCCAAGGCGCAGATTATTAGATGGCGACGCGATCGATGCACCAGCCGTGCGGCATGGGGCGAGGCGAGGCCCCACCAGCGGGCGGGCACCATAATGGAGATGGCGGCTAAGAACGGGGAATGCGGCTACCGGGGATGAGGCTACGGGTTATGCATGCCAGGGGACGGCGGACAAGGCTAATGCGTCACGGCGCATGGGTAAAGAACGGGGAATGAGGCTACGGGAGCTGGCGGGCGCGGCGCGCGCATGGCGCGCGCGGCGCATGGGGGTTGCATGGCGGCGCTCTGCGCGTGCATGCATGGAGGAGATTGCTGGCGGGCATGGAGGAGCTTGCTTGAGGGCAAACAGGAGATTGCTCGCGGGCGTGGAGGAGATTGCAGGCGGGCATGGAAGCGGATGGCGAGAAATTGAGAAACATGGGAAGCGAGGCACATGCGGCTAGGCTTTGTGAGGAGGTTGTGGCGCAGGGGTTCCCTGCCCCAAGGCGCAGATTATAGATGGCGCAGCAATCAATACACTAGCCGTGCGGCATGGGGCGAGGCGAGGCCCCACCAGCGGGCGGGCACCATAATGGAGATGGCGGTTAACAACGGGGAATGAGGCTACAGGGAGAGGATACGGGTTACAGATGCCAAAGGGGACGGCGGAACAAGGATCAGCCATAGGTGTCACGGGAATGGCTAAAGAACGGGAATGAGGCGGGTGGTACGGGTGCTGGCGCGCATGGAGCGCGGCGCGGCGCATGGAGATCGCATGGCGGCGCCCATGCATGGACGAGATTGCTGGCGGGCATACAGGAGATTGCTGGCGGGCATGGAGGAGATTGCTGGCGGGCATACAGGAGATTGCTGGCGGGCGTGGAGGAGATTGCTGGCGGGCATGGAGGAGATTGCTGGAGCCAATGGCGGCGGCGGGACTAGTAGTAGAACACAGGCGCACACCAACAATGCGTTGCTGTCACTACCTGGGTGGTATAGGGTGGATCTGGGGGCCCAGTGTCCTGTCTAGGTCCAGTGCGTGCGCGCGTGTGGGGGTTTACCCTCACCCCTACCAGGTAGCCAGCCAGTTTCCCACAAACTGAGTTTAAGGTGTCGGGCGCTAGCGCCGACACCGGTCTTATACATCATTACTGGTGTCACACAGACTGTAATATCCATCATCATCATCATCATCATCATCAGAGTCCTGACCGAGATGCCTAAATCGACCACTCCTTGTCTCTTTCTCTCTCTCTCTCTCTCTTGTTATCTCTCCACTGTCTCTTCTTTCTCTCCCTCTCTCACACACGCGCTCTCTCAGTCACTCTCTTAAAACCCACCCCCACCCGCAGATCTTCCCTCCCTGGATCTCTGGACTCACCATCTTCCTTATTGGAGCCGCGTTGATCAAGTCGGGCATGCAATCGTGGGGCGGAGGTGAGAAAGAAAAGTACCACCACCAGCGCATGATGCACCCCCTGCCCTCCGCCTCGACCTCCACACACACACATACATACACACCCTGCCCGCACACACACACACACACACACACGCATGCACACACTTGCGCAACACCATGCAGGCTCGTTCTGCGCCACCACCGGCAAGCTCTGCACCGACGTCGGCGACTCTCACCTCCCATACGCCTCGCCCGCGTACATTGGTCTCGGCTTCTTCGTCCTCACCGTCACCGTCTTCCTGGAGCTCTTCGGCTCTCCGTTCCTGAGGTCGGCGCAGGTCGCTATCGGGCTGCTCATCGGCTACGCGCTGGCTGCTGGCACGTCTGAGTGAGTGTGGCATTTCTTGGTAGAACGCAGCAGGGGTGTGAGCCTCACACTGTGAGGTTGGTGTGAGGGGTGATTGCGGGAAGTGCGCTTGAAGCCGGCACATGCCTCAATGAGCCAACACGAGCAAGCTCCCCTCTCAAAAGGAGTCGTCTGTTTCAGGCTTCTGACCAGCCCTCCTCCGCCCTCCCACACACCCCACACGCACTCTCTCCTGTTCGCAGCATGAACTGGTAGCACTGGTACATGTCTCGATGAGTCCCTAGGGTTGTCCCCTAATTCTCTGGATGTACAGGACAGGACTGGTTTTACATGACAGGACCCGCCCCTCTCCCCCCTTGAAGCATGGAAGGCAACCCTTAACCTTGACCCCACTCCCCTCGTAGCATGAACGGAGACAAGTACGTCAACACCCCACACCCATTCTCTCCTCCGCCCTCCTAAACACCCACTCTCTCCTCTGCCCTCCCACACATCCACACACCCACTCTCTCCTCCGCCCTCCCACAAACCCACACACCCACTCTCGCCTTCGCCCTCCCACACCCACACCCCACACCCACTCTCTCCTGTTTGCAGCACGAACGGCGGCAAGTACGTCAACACCAGCAAGATCGACTCCGCCCTCCCACACACCCACACACCTACTCTCTCCCGCCAGAAGTGGATTGTAAAACTCTCATCATCATCATCTCTCCTCCGCCCCCCCACACCCCACACTCTCTCCTGTTCGCAGCATCAACGGCGACAAGTACGTCAACACCAGCAAGATTGACTCCGCGCCCGTCATCACCTTCCTGTGGGTCAAGACCTTCCCGATCGGGTTCTACGCGCCCGCCATCCTGCCGGTGCTCATCGGGTGAGAGCAAGATTATATGAGCGAGAGGAATCCAGTCCCCACACACCCACCAAATGTGCTTGTTCGGACGGCAGATGTGGGTTCAGGTATTTGAATCACTCTGGCGACCCTGAAACTTGGCAGGGGTGTAGTTCAGATCCGCACGAAGGCGTATCAAAAAAATCTCGATGAGTGTATTTTCCTATTTTGTTAAAATCGCCACACAAGTGTGGACACCCAAAACAGTGTTTTTCGGGTGCAACGACCCCCTCCCGAGCTCCCCGTGCAGTAGAAATTGGTGGGCGCGTCCCCAGTACACCCCCGCTGACGACCAGCTGGTCAGGCGGCGCCGGGGACCACTGCATGAGGCGCTACACTCCATGCAGCATGCAGACGCGCGCCCATGCAGCACCCAAGAAAATCACGCCTACGGACCTGCCGCCGCGGCTCCGGGCCCCATTTAATATACAGAATGTGTCGATCAAAAATTGCGATCAGCATATTTTTAGATTTTGCCCTGTGTGTTCAGCTTCTCCATCTGCACGCCAAGCAGTCCGGTGTCGTGCTCCGGGCCTCCAAGGAAGCCCCATCCGCCCCAGGCCCCATTGGGGTGCTACACGGTTGCATCCAAGCGGCGGAGGGGGGCCTGGGGCACGGTACGTGGCCGTGATGCATGATGTCGGGGATGCATGCCCAGACAACGATCGACGCCCCAGGGGCAGCACACACACCCACGACGGCACCAGACCTCTCTAGTAGTGCCATTACTAATCGTATGGCATCGTGCATTGCCTCGCGCAGCACCAGAGGCTGCGGGCACGACCCTGCCCAAACCACCCAAACACGTCCCCACCTGGATGCCCCAGCAGGCCTCCCAGCCGCTGTTTGCGGGCACGCATGCCGTTTGAGGGTCACCCACTAGACATCTGCAGCTCGAGGGAGGCCTCGCAGAGGCCTCGGAGCAGGTGCACGGGCACCTCGCCACCACGCCGCTACATTCAAGTTTCGACACCCCCAAACGCGACTGCGCCCACTCCCCGGGGCCGCTGGCAAGCTCTATATATTGCCTGAAGTCCATATACGTTGAGCCGGGGTCCTTGGAGAGCCCCGGGGCGCGGGTAGACGCCTTCTACCCCCAGCTGTCACTGCCAACACCTATTCCCGCGCCCCTCGTGCATGCCCGCCCCAGTGTTACGCGCGGGATCGATAGCCGGGGATACTGGCTACACACAGGTAGCGTATTCAGCCAAAACCATGCAGTGTGTGCGGCGGGAGGGCATCTGCCGTGTCGGGTGTGAACCTCCCAGTCAGGGGAGGCAGGGTGAGGAATCTGAAATATAAAAAATAGCAATGAAAATGGCGTTTCTGTGGGTCAAGACGTTCCCGATCGGATTCTACGCGCCTGACAGCCTCCCGGTGCTCATCGGGTGAGAGCAAGATCATGAGAGCTAGAGAAATCTGATGGTTTTACAGGTTTTACACGTACGCGTCCGGAGGACCCCGGGGCGTGAGTTGAGGCATAGACTACACGTCTAGGGGGGCTCTACTCTGAGAGCCCGCAAATCCACGTTGCGCGCCAGTCTACCAGGGCGGAATCTGAAAAATAGCAATGAAAATGACGTTCCTGCGGGTCAAAACACCCCTCCCATCGGTTTGTTTCTGTGCGCCCGCCGTCCTGCCGGTGCTCAATCGGGTTAGCAAGCGGAGTGTGATTAAAAATGGGAGCAATGGAGACGGAGTTCCTGCTGTGTGTCAAGATTGGGTCAACACTGGGTCAACACACGAGGTTAAACCAGAACTCCAACACAATGCACACTCCACACTCCACACCCCAGCTCACACCCCATACCTCCTCCACACCTACCAGCTTCCTCGTCAGCGGCGTGGAGTCAATCGGAGATCTGACCGCGACCGGCGAGGCGTCCGGCCTCCACCCTGAGTCTTCCCGCCAGGCTGAGGCCGTGCAGGGGGGCTGTTGCTGGCAGATGCCGTGAACTCGGTGAGTCTGTCTCCGGCTAACATTCGGCTTACAGTCGCATACGACAACTGATGAAGGGCAGCCACACAAACAGCGCCAGCCACGCAGCGACAGCCACAGAGCGACAGCCACAGAGCAAGGTGTCTTGACGCACGCACAAGCACACACACACGCACGCTCTCACGCACGGCGCCATGCCACGCCACCACCCGCAGATCTTTGCTGCCTTCGCGATGTCCCTGCCCAACACCACGTTCTCACAGTGAGTAATGGGGCGATTTGCGGGATGAGTTGAGCCCTCGACTCAATTGTGCATGCTTGGTGGGTCTCCCTAAACCTGAAGATAAGACCCAGTATCCCTTCACCCCAACCGCCTAAACCCTCAACTCCAAACCTTTCTGCGCAGGAATAACGGCGTCATCGCGCTCACGCGTGTCTCGTCCCGCCTGGCCGGCCTTGGCTGCGCACTCTGGCTGTTCCTGTTTGGCATCTTCGGCCAGGTGGGCAGCACCTCATGCGTAGCACGTTGGCGTGTCACCTCAAGCATGGCACGTTGGCACGTTCTCGCATGGCATGTTGGCGCATGGCACGTTGGCGTGGTGCAGGGCATGAGTGCGTGCCATGTGGTGTTGCACGGCTGTTTCTGTTAGGCATCTTCAGCCGACTGGGCGCATTCTCACCTTCCCGCATGACGCATGGGATGATGCATGGCTGACCCTGGCTGCTGGGGGCACGCTACATGGCCACCTGATCGCATGACGCATGGGCCCATGCATGCCGACAGGGGGCAGGAGCAGGGTTGAGGGGTGTGCCCCTCGAGGCGCCGGTGTAACTGGGTGCATGACGACGTTTCGGTTCGCCAATGTTCCTTGCACCCCACGCCCTCGCTCTTCCCCTAGGTGGGCGCGTTCTTCACCTCCATCCCGGGTCCGGTGCTGGGCGGCATGACGACCTTCCTGTTTGCCAAGTGAGTATGGGTGGGGAGGGTTGCGGGCTCCTGTCATTGCGTGCCTGCTGCTGCTCCTGCTGCTGTGCCTGCTGCTGCCTCCTGTGCTGATGTTGTGACGTTGCTGCTGTTGGGACATTGCTGTTTGTTGTTGTCCTGCTGCTGCCGCTGCCTGTTACTACCGCTGTATGCATCATCACCGTCTCTGTCATCAAGGCCACCTAAACCTTTACTGAACAGTAACAGTAACACGGGGTTTCCAGCTAAGCAGGCTACTCTTCTACTAGAGACACCCGCCGATACTCCAGCACACTTAAGTACTAGAGTACCGCCGGCTCCCGGACTATAGACTAACGCTCCCGCCGGCTAGACTACCCCAAACAGCGGTCTCTGAGAGACATGTCTGGCAAGGAGCATATAGGAGAGGACCTTCCTCAGGGTCACAGTAGTGGCCTTGTGCCCAGTCAAGCCGGCAGAGCCGACTGGCGCTGACTGGAACGGTCCCAGCCTGGCAGTGCATGGCTGTCCAGCTCTCGTTTGCATGGGGCTCAGCCGGCGCCCCATGCCTCATGCATGGCCAGGTCCCACCCTCCAGGGGTGCATGGACGACAGAGTTGTCATGGAGGCTGCCTGAAGACCTTCCAACGCCAGTCACCGGCAGACGAGCGACCCCGAGGATGAGCGCGGTGACGAACGCTGCGATTGGTGAAGCGGATTTACTCTGTGTTGCCTCGGCGGTCGCCACCGCTGAAGCCGTGATGGTAGCCCGCCTCCACGGGCAGCCATCTTGACCAATGTCCAGCATGCATTGATGGGCGCCAGCTCCTCCGCTCGTCGATCAACTCGTCGAGATCGGTGCCGCATGGCGTCCTGCATGGGGGGAGGATAAGGGCCGTCTCCCAGCACGGGCCGCGGCAGCGCCGCGGCTACTCGCCAAGCCATGGCAGCGCCGGGCAAGCCGCTCCTGAAGTGTTCCTCCAAGGGGCAGCCTAGCAGGAGCCGGGCCAGTCGTATTTTACCCCGCTCGTCAACGGCACGGAGATCCTCATCACCAGCAGCGCCGCGTTGCTGGGTCCAGGGCTCGGCGACGAGAACGCGCCGCCGTTAATCGAACTTCATAAAATTGAACCCCCAAACCCCCCAAACCCTCACCCCCGCAGCATCACCGTGTCGGGCATTAAGGTCATCGGCACCAAGATCATCACCCGCCGCATCCGTTTCATCCTCTCGGTCTCGCTCGTGTTTGGCCTGGGCATCGTGAGTTGTGCGATCGGACGGGGGCTTTTCCCGTCAGCCGATCTCATGCACGCACACACAGCACACAGCACAGCACACAGCACAGCACTTGCACGTCTTGGCACCATGTTCCTCACGGGTCGCCCTTAACCCAAACCCCACCCCACACCACTCCCCGCCCCCACAGACGCTGTGGCCGCAGTGGGCCGAGGTCCTCAACTGCACCAACGTCGGCAACAGCGGCGTGACCGGGCTGTGCGAGGCCGCCAAGCTCACGCTCACAACCGGATACGCAATCGGCTGCATCACTGCGCTCATCCTGCACGGAGTCATGCCACAGGTCAGAAAGGAAGAACGGGTGAAAGAGAGAGAGAGAGAGAGAGAGAGGACAGTCAAACCCTCAAAACGTGAAAACCTAGATCTTCAAACCATGAACTCTATACTGGCTATGCGATCGGCTGCATCACCGCGCTTATCCTGCACGGAGTCATGCCCCAGGTCAGAACGGAAGAGACGGAGTGAATGAAAGAGGGAGAGCGAGGGACAGTCAAACCCTCAAAACACAAAACCCTAGATCTTCAAACCCTGAACTCTAGGCTGGCTACGCGGTCGGCTGCCTCACCGTGCTCATCTTGCATGGAGCATGCCACAGGTCAGAGAGGGAAAGAGACAGAGAGGGTCCCCTCTTTAGACACAGTTACAGTTACAGTTACATCGGCTTTCCAGCAAAGACTACCTCTGGTCCTAGTACCACCGCCTAGACCCAAGTCCAGTTCTGGCCCTAACAATTACTTGTGAGGGGCGGTAGCCACCAGCCGGCTGCCTGCCAATGTGTAGTCCCAGAGCAAAAAGGAGAGCTATTGTGCGACGCCTCCAAAATAGGTCCTAACTGCTTCTAGGGGATAGGGGGTCAAGTGGCGCTTGCCAATCTACTTGACCGCCGTGGTGGAGGGGCCGGCGCCTGAGGGGCAGCCGGACCGTACACCACGGCTCTCCACCCGACCCTATCCTGAGCACGCTCAAACGCCGTGTCCGAAAAAGTCTTCCAATCAGAACGAGTGCCACTAGTTTCGCCTAGCTGCTGAATCAGAGCTTAAGAAAATAGTGTCGGGAGGAGGCTGGAGGCCGGCCTTGCTGCCGAGCCACATCCATTGTGCAGTCAAAAGTCGTACGAGGAAGACGAGAAGCCGGCATGCGCATCACATGGCCTAGCCACTGCATTGATCGCTTTGCCACAAGGCTCTCAATTGGCTCAGTGTCGCACGCCTGCCGAATATAAGTTAATCTGTGCCGGTCGACCAGGCGCACACCCAGAATGCGACGAAGGCAGTTAGAGTGGGCAACCTCCAATCGAGTCAGTTGTGTTTTAGTAGGGGCCCATGTTTCGCAGCCGTACAGAAAGCGGGGCAGCACGAAAGTGTTGTAAACCCGCATCTTAGACTGCACTTAAGACACAGACACAGTCAAACCCAGAACTTCAGACCCTGGACTCTAGACCGGCTATGCGGTCGGCTGCATCACCATGCTCATCTTCAGACACACACGCACACGCATGCACGCAGGACTGGGCCAAGGATCACCACGCGCCCGACCGCACGTGCCACTACACGACGCAGCCCGTGGACGTGGAAATGCTGCACACACACACAAGACTTGGCTAAGGAGCACCTCGCGAGCCGTTACACATGCACACGCACACACACACACACGCACAGGACTGGGCCGAGAAGCACCTCCTCACACACACACACGCACACGCAGGACTGGGCCGAGGAGCACCTCGCGCCCGACCGCACGTGCCACTACACGACGCAGCCCGTGGACGTGGACATGGCCGAGTTGAAGGCGCACCAGCTGATGCTCTCGGGCGGTGGCCCCATCGTCGCGGCCGAGATGACTGCGACGTCCGGGCCGCGCTAGAGTTCGGGTGAGCCCTGAGGCCTGCGGCAGCCTGCGCAGCTCAGTTCAGCCCTGGTATCCAAAGCCCTGAGCAGCTCAGGGCTCAGCCCTAGCAGCCAACGCAAACCAAGGCTAACGTCGTCCAACATTGCACACCAAGGATTGTCGGGGCCTAAGAGGTCTGGTGATCCGCGAGGATCTAGACGGCCCGCCAGCAGGTGCTCTCAGTCCTGGCGACAGGCGGCCCGACTGTTGAAGCCGAGGATTTTGGCATCGTGCTATCGTGAGGTCTGGTGACCCCTGAGGATCTGGACGGCCCGCCAGCAGGCACGCTCAGCCCTGGCGTCCAATAACGTCCAACCATTTGAGACCAAGACCGACAGGCAGCACGATCGCCGCGGCCGAGGATGTCGGCGTCGTGCTAGAGGTCGGGTGAACCCTGAGGCTTGCGGCGGCCTGCGCAGCTCAGCTCAGCCCCGGCGTCCAAAGCCCTGAACAGCTCAGGGCTCATCCCTGGCAGCCAACGTCGTCCAACACCGCACACCAAGGAGTGTTGAGGCCCAAGAGTCTGGTGACCCGTGAGGATCTGGACGGCCCGTGCAGCTCGCCTCAGCCCTGGCTCAGCCCTGGCGTCCAAAAACGTCGAAATTTTCGAGGCCAAGACCGATTGGCGGCCCGACCGTCGCGGCCGAGGATGTCGGCATCGTGCTACAGGTCTGCCAACCTGTGGGGATCTCGACGGCCTGCCAACAGGCTCGCGGCGGCCTGCGCCAGCACAGCACAGGGTGCGGGCCGGACCTCGCGCCAGCACAGCACAGGGGCCGGGCCTCGCGCCAGCACAGCGGAGGGTGCAGGTCGGGCCTCGCGCCAGCACAGCACAGGGTGCGGGCCGGGCCTCGCGCCTGCACAGCACAGGGGCCGGGCCTCGCACCAGCACAGCGGAGGGTGCGGGCCGGGCCTCGCGCCAGCACAGCGGAGGGTGCGGGCCGGGCCTCGCGCCAGCACAGCACAGGGGCCGGGCCTCGCGCCAGCACAGCACAGGGTGCGGGCCGGGCCTCGCGCCAGCACAGCACAGGGGCCGGGCCTCGCGCCAGCACAGCGGACAGGGGCCGGGCCTCGCGCCAGCACAGCACAGGGTGCGGGCCGGGTCTCGCGCCAGCACAGCACAGGGGCCGGGCCTCGCGCCAGCACAGCGGAGGGTGCGGGCCGGGCCTCGCGCCAGCACAGCACAGGGTGCGGGCCGAGCCTTGCGCCAGCACAGCACAGGGGCCGGGCCTCGCGCCAGCACAGCGGAGGGTGCGGGTTGGGCCTCGCGCCAGTACAGCACAGGGTGCGGGCCTTGCGCCAGCACAGCGGGAGATTCGCTGGGGAGTTGACAAGATGCTATTGGAGCGGAGCTATTGGAGCTATTGTTGCGGAGCCTGCGGCTGCTGGAAGGGAGCCTGCATGAAGATTGCGGCGGGCACGGCGGCGGCGGGGACTAGCATAAGGCACACCTGCGGCCTGCGCAGTCACATAGTATAAATTCAAGGAACACACCTATTTGGCGATTGCGATTTACCTGCCTCGCGTTTCCGTTTCCCCACATGCGTTCTTCAACAAGCGTTTGCTGTCGCTGCGGTAGGGGACCTAGGGGTGCGCCCACGCTCTTTACAGAGTTGGGGTTCCCTACCACCAACAGCCAGCCATCTCAGTAAGGTGCTCGGGCCATACGTGCCAAGCACGGTCTTATACGCCCTTAGAGGTGTCCCTGACTGTAACATCCATCATCATCATCACGCTGTACATCCGTACATACACACCAGTGGGAGGACGCTCGACACACTCACAGCTGACTCGTACATCAGTCAATGTGGGAGTGAGATATGCCGTTTGAAAGCTGTATTCACAGGGATCATCGTTACTCTCGCAGTGATCATCATGCACTCTACGATTTTCAATTAAGTTAGTCCTGGTCAAGTACTGGTCAAAAGTAATGTTGCTGCACGAGCGGCTGCGTGCCTTGCGGGAGCTCGGTGCCCCGCGACCCTCCTCCCTTCCCCTCCCCTTCCTCCTCCCCTCCTCAGTTTAGTCCACAACCTGGAAGCTTATCTCCTCACACTCGTTGTACTCCTCGTCCACTATCTTGCTGCTGTCAGTGTTTCAAGTTGGGTCTAGTGAGGGCTAGTGATACGCGCGCGTGCGCATGCCTGGGCGCCATGCGTTCATGCACATGCACCATGCATGCCCCACACACACAAGTACATCGCCTATATGCATCTCGAATAGTGTCTGTAAGTAGCGGGAGAGGACGGGGGCCGTAAACGAGCCGCGGCAGTCCGATGTGCGAGAGTCGATTCACACTTCCGGCTCGAGGTCGCGAGCCCAACAATGGTAGAGCGGCCGTCCCATGGCGTCGAGTCGCCCCTGTGTGTGCCCCCTATCCTGCACGGGCGACAGATCGCGTCTCTTTGTGGCGCACTCCACACAAACCGCAAAAACATTGCATTTCAGTGCGTACATCTTTCCCTGAAATGTACGTACATACGACGTATTGTACGGATATACGGATGTGCGGTTGTACGCCTCCCCACAATCCTACTGATGAGTGGTCAGAGTCGTCGCGATGGCTGACTGAATCTTGACCACTCCACTACACATCAGCTTTTGAATAGCACAAGAATCAGCTTTCAATGTCCATCGATGAATCGTGGCTACCGTGTATGGGAGTAGTCTTTGAAACCCAGCCACTAACTGCAGCAGGTTCCGGAACGGTGCATCGTTTGCGTGCCACAAAACGGCTCGTGCGGCACGCAAGCCAGACACTGTTCCACACCTACTAGCTCCTGTGGCTGCCAGCAGGATTTGATTGGATTACAGGGGGCAGACCGCCAATACGTAGCATACGGTACTGTACTTGCAGGTAGAGGCAAGAGTAGAGCTAGAGTGGAAAACCCCTGGGGCGGGGGCAGGGGGGGTGAATGTGGTTGCAGGCTCAACACCTTCTCACACTCAATTCTCTAGTCTCGTGTAACGCCGATCGGCTTCTGCTCAATTGTGTCTCTGTGCGTGACACACTCTCTCGCATGCACAGCAGAAGGCAGCAAGCATACGCAGAGCATGACACGCTTGCTGGCGGTATGCAATAGATCGGGCTGTAGTAGCCTACAGGCAGCTGGCTGCTAGGGCAGTAGCGAGGCAAGAAGGGCATGGCTGTAGAATCGGGGACAACACTGGGCAGCACGACCGTAACAAAAAAGAGGTCGCCGTTTGGATGCTGGCCTGAGTAGCCCCTTCACAACAAACGGCTCACCCAGCCCAAACCCACTACTTGCCCCGGCCCAGCTGGGCATGGCGTGCCTCTAGAGCGCGCCTGAACTCCGCATCCTTGATGTTGAACTTGGTCATTGCGATGTCCATCTGAATCACAGCTGCGATGGTGAAGCTGGGCAGCTTGGACTTGGCCGCCACCAGCAGAGCACCCATGAACGCAGCATCGTAGTAGTCCAGGGTGGCCAGCGCCCACACTGCGTTAGTAAGGTTCTGCGCATCGAAGGTGTGCAGCTTGGCCTTGGCCGCCACCAGCAGAGCATTCATGAATGCTGCGTCTTTGTGGCCCAGGGTGGCCAGCGCCCACACCGTGTTGGCCAGGGCCTGGGCAGTGAATTCATTCAGCTTCAGCTTGGCTGCCACCAGCAGAGCATCTATGAAAGCTGCGTCGTTGTAGCCCAGGGTGGCCAGCGCCCATGCTGTGATGGCCAGAGCCTGCTCGGTGAAGCTGGGCAGCTTGGACTTGGCCGCCACCAGCAGAGCGCCCATGAACACTGCATCCTTGTAGCCCAGGGTGGCCAGCGCCCACACTGTGTTGGCCAGGGTCTGGGCATCAAAGCTGGACAGCTTGGGCATAGCCACCACCAGCAGAGCGCCCATGAATGCTGCGTCCTTGTGGCCCGGGATGGCCAGAGCCCACGCGATAGTGGCCAGCTCCTGGGGCTTGAAGTTGGCCAGCTTGGGCGCGGCTGCCACCAGCAGCAGGCTGACAAAGTCTATGTCTTTATGCCCCATCTTTGCGATGGCCCACAACATGTTGGCCAGGTCCTGGACATTGAAGGACGACAGCTTGGTTGATGCTTTGTCCAGCAGCACGCGCATGAATGCGGTGTCTACCCAGCCAAGCTTTGCCAGGGCGCAGGCCATGTTGGCCAGGGCCTGAGCCTCAAATGATGATGTTTGTTTACAATCCACTTCTGGCGGTCACACGTACGGTTCCAAAGCTCCAGTGGGACTTAGAGAAGCAAGGCTCAAGGCCCACAAAAGGTCAAGGTCAAAGCTGGGCAGCTTTTGCTTCGCCTCGCTGACAAGCGCACCCACAAATGCAGGCTCATCGACACCTAGCTTGGACACCGCCCACAGAGTGTTGCTCAGCTGACGTGGCTCCATCTGCGGCAGCCGCTCACTTGCCAGGGAGAGCAGCAGAGTTATGCCTTTCTGTGTGTCGGTGCGCATGCGTGCCCCCTGCAGCAGCTTTGCTGATTTCGTCACAGCAGCGCTTGCGTGGATGTAGTCCCATGCATGGCCGTGCTGCTGTGCCAGTCAGAAGAGGCCGTCTGCCGCCGTGCATGCCATGATCATCCGGAGGAACTGCTGCGCGTCGAGGCTGCGCCCTGACTCCACCTGTGCAAGACAGGAAGTGCATGGGGTTAACGCCTGGTGTGTGATGGCCTGTGTGCTCTGATGACCTCGCATACATGGGACAAGGCCTCAATGCACGGATCGCGCATGGAGCATCGCCGTGCGTGTTGTGCACGCACCTCCCCCTGCTCTTGCTTCTCCTCCTGCACTGGGTCCTGATACCTGATCGGGATCCTGGCAGGCCTCGGCATGAGACCTCCTGATCCATCACCAGCCGACGCACGCGCAGGCAGCTGGCGGAGAGGGGAGGCAGACTGGAAAAGTGGCCTCGCCATCCTCATCAGGGACGAGGCAGCAGCAGCCCCAGAGGGGGAACCACAGGGGCGCCGCGATCCGAAGCGCGAGTAGGAGAGCATGGCGTTCGACTGGTCGTCGTCGTTTGCATAACACAACGGGGGCGCCTAGACCCTGAGTAAAAACACAGACCCAAAGCTACTTCTACAGCCAGCGAGGCGCACACCAAACCCCCCAGCACACTACCCCGTCGTGCTCAACCGCAAAGAAATACTACCCACACGGTTCTGGGAGCCAGGTGCGAGATTGCGAGCCCATGTCCACACTCCACAAACACTGAGGCGGCACGCCCCTTACTCGTTCCCACCTCAACTCCTCCGCCACCCCCGGGGTCCCACACGGCCCGGGTTGCCTCAGCACCATCCCTCTCCCTCCCCCTGACAAAAGTAGCATTGCCCCCCGCTGGAGGGTTGCGTCGCGTAAGCGGGTCCTGCAAAGGGGCAAAAGCTGTACCAGAAAAAGTCAGGGACCCTCAAGCCAAAAAACACCCCGGTCTGCCTGGAAAACCCCGGGGAGTACACACATATAGTTAGGCTCCTCCCCACACAAAAGCACTGGACATGGTTGGACACTCGCATATCCCGCCAATTTGGCAGGAAGCACCGCCGCACAGGGTGTGGGCAGTTAATGACAGACCCCCCTCTCGCAGGAGGGAGCGCGGCCAAGACGTGGCCCAAAAAAGGATGAAAAGCCGGGCCGCAACCTCTAACGTTC
Organism: Chlamydomonas sp. UWO 241; assembly: GCA_016618255.1. Lineage (NCBI taxonomy): Eukaryota > Viridiplantae > Chlorophyta > Chlorophyceae > Chlamydomonadales > Chlamydomonadaceae > Chlamydomonas > Chlamydomonas priscui. The sequence goes on along the minus strand of VFSX01000065.1, from coordinate 312,740 downwards.
AAGGGGATTTCTAACTGGGATTTCAACCAGCACACAGGACTTGAAACCTGCCACCCTTAACCTGGCTCTGGGCACATGCCCACCCCTTTGAGTTGCACCGAGCACGACTTTGAGCTTCTCGCAGGCCCCCCCCTCGTTGGGGAGAGGCACAGAAGGACTCGGTGAGGGGCACATCCTAACTAAAATTAGTTAGGGGAAAACGGAAAGACAGGAGGGACAGGACCGGGGGGGGCATGTGCCCACCCCCCTCTGAACAGGCCGGGCCTGCACCAACAAAAGCATAAAAAGTATAGGGCGGGCGAGAACTGGGCCGGGTATCCCGGCCCACCCGCGGGAGGGCAGGGGTGGGGGGGGGGAAGGGGGGGGAGGCTCACCATGCTACAGGGGCCGCCCATGCGGACCGCACCTAGCCTAGACGACGTGACGTGTGACTCTCTCGTGAGCCCATGCGTGAGTTTTCCCGTGGTCGGCGACACCCCAGGGGTCATGCTTGTCCCCCTGACCAAATCACCACACGTCACGTCGTTTCGGCCAGATTCGGGGCGGCAAACGGCCGCCACCCCTAGCAATGACAAAAACTCCCACCTCTCCCCTGCCCTGACCCAGAGCACGGGTCAGGGCAGGTGCCCGCGCCCCACACCTACAGAGTAGCAGGCATGGGTGGCCGGTTCAGGACCGTGCGCTGCCCCTCCCCCTCAGGCAGGCAGCCGAAAAAGGGGTGGTTGCTCGGGAGCACCCCCCATGTGGCCGGGACGCGGCCGACCCCCACAAAATCCTGGAGGAGGCTCCAGAACTCCGCCGCTGCGCGGCGTCCCGCCACTACCACCGCCGCCGCATCTCCGGCTGGGGTGCGGCCCAGGCCGGCCGATGGTGGCGCCAATACGGGAGCCCACATGCGGCGGCGGCCACGCTCCATGGCGTCGACTGCCGCTGTGCACACCACCGCTCATGCCCCAGCGTGCAGCCCTCTGGCCACCACCGCAGCTGGGGGGGGGCGCAGGAGCCAAACGTCCGCCCGAGAGGGCCCGTCGGCCACCGGGAGCCCCAGGCCAAGGAGGAGCTCCGCGACGACTGATGCTGCCACGGGGCAGGACCAAAAGTAGTGCTCCCGCGCCTGCAGCGCTTTGACTGCTTTGGGCGCGGCCGGCGACGGGGCCCAGCCGCACGGGCAGTGCCCTCCCGGGGGGGGGGCGACGTCGTGGCCACCCGCGCGCCGCACGCCGTGGGCGGCCAGCCGCCAGTAGGTTTCCTTGGACTGGTTGACCCACAGCACCCGCCAGAGGCCATCCATGGCCCTCCTCAGCGCATCCACCTCCACTGCCCGCTCCGCTGCGTCGGCCGGCCCCGCAGCGTCGCCCTCAAAAGCGCTGTCGACGAACTCCCCCTGCCGCCCCGCGCGCACCCGCCGTGACGGGGCCATCAGCTGCCGGGTGACCCGCCCCACCCGCAGCGCCGGGTGGTCAGCTAGGCTGATCGGCGCCGCCACGCCGTCGGCAGACGCCCGCCAGCCAAGCGAGTCGACCACCTCGCGGGTGGCGTCACGCGCGTCGGCGGCGGCGTCCCCGCCGCCCGCCGTCGCGCCTGCCCGGCACAGCTCCGGGATCGCCGCCATCAGCATCAGGCCGGCCTGCACGCTGACCCCCGTCCGGGTCGCAACCGCCGCGCCGAGGGTCGTGGCGCCGCCCAAAACAGCGGGGCAGAGCCCTGTGGCGACGACCTCCGCGATCGCACCCGATTGGGAGTCCGCGATCATGCGAGCGATGATCACCTGGTGAGGAGTGGGGGGGGCTGGGGCAACGGTGAGTGGCACGGGCCACCCCCCCGGGCGCGACCTCGAAGGGCGGTCGATGTGCAAGTGCGGGTTGCCCCAGAGCGGGAGGTGCTGCCACATGAAGGTTTCACGATTTCGCCCAGAGTGCGAAGCCCAACCGCCATCCGGCGCAGCGGGCCTGCCGGGAGGTCGTGGGCACCGGGGGGGTGGAGGCAGGGGGCGAGGCGCCCCGCCCCTGGGTCAGCCCCTGGCTGGGTGGCGGACAGCAGGGCCAGGACGGGCGGGACGTGCGGGCACAGCACATGCAGGATATCTGCGCCCATATCCATCCAAACCGGCTTTGGGGACGGCGCGTCGCGTAGCAGCACGTCCTCCACGGTGACGTTCGACTGGGGGGAGAAGCAGGGGGCGGAAGGGTTGTGAGGGTGTGGACGCCAGTTGAGATCTGGGGAGCGAGATCTTGACTTTGGTGGCAGCAGTAGAGAGACCTGAGAGAAAGAGAGAGAGAGACCCTTCTGATGAGAGGTAGTTCATCGAGTCACAAACAGAGATTAGCCCCCCCCCACACACACACACACAGCGCACACAGGTAGGAGTGAGCGTCAGATCTCGGCGAGCGAGTCCGAGGCACACGTGTGTGCGCACCGTAGTCCTGTGGCGTTGCTGCCTGCACACGCACAACAACACACTATTTTTATTGCACGGCGCGCACACATGCGCGCACACACGTACGCACACACACACGCACACGCACACGCACCAGGGTTGCACGGTACATGAGTATGCGTAACAGTAACACGGGGTTTCCAGCTAAGCAGGCTACTCTTCTACTAGAGACACCCGCCGATACTCCAGCACACTTAAGTACTAGAGTACCGCCGGCTCCCGGCCGATAGACTAACGCCCCCGCCGGCTAGACTACCCCAAACAGCGGTCTCTGAGAGACATGTCTGGCAAGGAGCATATAGGAGAGGACCTTCCTCAGGGTCACAGTAGTGGCCTTGTGGCCAGTCAAGCCGGCAGAGCCGACTGGCGCTGACTGGAACGGTCCCCGCCTGGCAGTGCATGGCTGTCCAGCTCTCGTTTGCATGGGGCTCAGCCGGCGCCCCATGCCTCATGCATGGCCAGGTCCCACCCTCCAGGGGTGCATGGACGACAGAGTTGTCATGGAGGCTGCCTGAAGACCTTCCAACGCCAGTCACCGGCAGACGAGCGACCCCGAGGATGAGCGCGGTGACGAACGCTGCGATTGGTGAAGCGGATTTACTCTGTGTTGCCTCGGCGGTCGCCACCGCTGAAGCCGTGATGGTAGCCCGCCTCCACAGGCAGCCATCTTGACCAATGTCCAGCATGCATTGACGGGCGCCAGCTCCTCCGCTCGTCGATCAACTCGTCGAGATCGGTGCCGCATGGCGTCCTGCATGGGGGGAGGATAAGGGCCGTCTCCCAGCACGGGCCGCGGCAGCGCCGCGGCTACTCGCCAAGCCATGGCAGCGCCGGGCAAGCTGCTCCTGAAGTGTTCCACCGAGGGGCAGTCTAGCAGGAGCCGGGCCAGTCGTATTTTACCCCGCTCGTCAGCGGCACGGAGATCCTCGTCATCAGCAGCGCCGCATTGCTGGGTCCAGGGCTCGGCGACGAGAACGCGCCTCCGTTAATCGAGCCCCGAGTACGCGTACGTACATATTTTGCATACGTACGTACGTACGTGAGGGAGCGTATATACGTGCGCCCTGTACGCAGCACTGTGTGCCTTTTACTTGAAACACAAAACGGCCATAACTCACACACCTGTGATGATGAGAGTTTTACAATCCACTTCTGGCGGTCACACGTACGGTTCCAAAGCTCCAGTGGGACTTAGAGAAACAAGGCTCAAGGCCCACAAAAGGTCAAGCTACAAGTAGCCCACGGTAACGCCATCCACACTTGGTGGCGGGCGCCAAGCAAGCAGCACCACTGTGCAGGCTGCACACCCAGCCCCTCAAATGGCCAGAGGGCGGACCCAAGGTATAAAACCATGAAGGGACCAAAAAGCCCTCCCCCAGACCACCGGAAGCGGGGCTAGTAGCACACCCGCCGCAGCACTCTACTCAGCGACCACACCGCACCCGCCACCGCACGCGTGTGGCGCCACCTCCCCTTCAAAAACACCCCCAGAGGGAATGCCATCTAGCAAGCAGGTGCAGGCACCCGCTCGCCGTCAACGACGAGGCGCGCGCGGTGGAACTGCGCCCGCTTCCCCGCAACCTTGGCGGCGAGGAAAGCCTGAAAAAAAACCTGTGCTTCGATCGAAACCATTCTACTTGCATTGGATAGCGTATAACAGGGGCTATCCAGATCACTGCTCGTATGCAGCAGTGCACTTCAGTAGGGGGTTGGGCCTTGGGTTCTGCTGCAGCAGCACGCGCGCGCACGCTTGCAACGATGCCGACAACAACGGACGTAACTCCCTGCCCTCTGCCTGGATTTGAACCATTCGACTTGCATTTGAAAGCTTGTAACACGGGCTATCCATATAACCTCAATATGCAGCAGTGCACTGCAGTAGGGGGGGCGTGCCTGCGGGGGTGCTGCAGCACACCACGAGCTCGCACCGCACCACAAACAAAAACGGCAGCAACTCCCTGCCCTCCAGGTCGCCCCCTTCTAGAGCGCATTGGATAGCCCTTTCTATGATCTCTCTAACGCATGTTTAACGGTTGCGATCCCAGCACAGGAGCGTGAGTTATGGCCGTTTGTGTGTTTCAAGTAAAAGGCGTATAGTGCTGCGGCGTCCCGATTTTCGCACGCGTACGGCCAGCGTACCTACGTATTTCCAAAAAATACGTATTTCCAAAAAATACGTACGTACACATGCTCCAGACCCGAAATACGTACATACCGTGCAACCCTGACATGCGCACACACACACACAGCCCACTCGCAACACGCGCTCACTCAGGCACGTGCACAGTCGGCCAAGTGCGTGCAGCTGGACGTAGGCAGCGGGTGGCAGCAGCTGCGTGGGCAGCAGGCCCTGGGGGGTGGGCCACGCGGCGGGCTGTGTGCTCAAGAGCAACAACAACTGAGCACCAGGGTGGACGGCACCATGTGCGTCTCTGCACGGCGTGCGTCACACACATCTCGAGAAAGAGCTCTTTCTCACAGTGGAGGACTGCAGGCATGCGTCGACAACACCGGGCACGTAGACGGCACACATTACCGGGCGGCTGAGGTAACCACATGGGTGGGTGTAGCGAGGCGAGGAGGCATAGCATCACGGATGGTACAATCAGGTTGCGTGTGTATGACACGCAGCAGTGTTACAACAAAAGTGGGAAGCACAACTTTCATAAAACCAATGCCCCCCTCCCCCCATGGGCAGCCAACACACCTCAGTCCTCTCCTTGCTGGTGCAAAAAAAAAGGTATTTGCCCCTGCCCAGCTGGGCGCGGCGCGCCTCCAGCGCACGCTCAAACTCCGCGTCCTTGATGCCAATCTGGTCAGCGCGATGGTGATCTGAGTCACGTCTCTGATGTTGAGGGTGGGCAGCTTGGGCTTCACTGCTGCCAGAACAGTGCTCATGAACGCTGCATCCTTGTAGTCCAGCGTGGCCATCGCCTACGCGGTGGTGGCAAGAGTCTGAGCATTGCAGCTGGCCAGCTTGGGCTTGGCCGCCGCCAGCAGAGCGCGCACAAACTCTACGTCGTGGTAGTCCAGGGTGGCCAGCGCCCACATCGAGTTGGCCAGGTTCTGAGCAGTGAAGCTGGGCAGTTTGCTTTCGGCCACCACCAGCAGAGCATCCATGAACGCTGCGTCGTGGTAGTCCAGGGTGGCCAGCGCCCACAACATGTTGGCTATGTTCTGCGTATTGAAGGTGGGCACCTTGGGCTCAGCCGCCACCAGCAGAGCGCCCGTGAACGCTGCATCCTTGTAGCCCAGGGTGGCCAGCGCCCACAGCGTGTTGGACACCTCCTGGGGCTTAAAGCTGGACAGCTTGGCCTCGGCCACCACCAGCAGAGCTCCAATGCATGCTGCGTCCTTGTGGCCCATGGTGGCCAACGCCCATGCTGTGTTGCCCAGGGCCTGCGCAGTGAAGCCGGACAGCTTGGGCGCGGCCGCGACCAGAAGCTGGTTGACAAACGACTCGTCCCTGTGCCCCATCTTTGCGATGGCCCACAAGATGTTTTCCAGGGCTTGTTCGTTGAAGGACGACAGCTTGTTTGAGGCTGTGTCCAGCAGCACGCACATGAAGGCCTTGTCCTCGTGGCCCAGCTTCGCCAGAGCGTACGCCGTGTTGGCGAGTTCCTGGGCCTTGAAGCTGGACAGTTTGGCCCTTGCCTCACTGACAAGCGCACCCACAAGTGCAGGCTCGTAGACACCCAGCTTGGACACCGCGCACAGAGTGTTGGCCAGCTCACGTGCCTGTATCTCTCGCAGCTGCTCCCTTGCCAGGCTGAGCAACAGAGCCACGCCTGAGGTGGCTTTGGGGCCCATGCGTGCGCCCTGCAGCAGCTTTGCTGCTTGTGTCAGAGAGCTGCACTCGCATGGATGTAGTTCCATGCGTTGCCGTGCTGCTGCGCCAGTGAGAACAGGCTGTCTGCCGTCTCGCAGGCTTTGATGCGACGGGTGAGCTCGGGCGCATTCAGACTGCCCCCGCTCGACCTCTGCTGCGTGCATGACAGGGGGTGGAGCATGGGTCCAAAGCCTGCTTGCTGATGGCCGGCATGCTCTGTGCACAGTGCGTCCCCGAGTGCATGGGGCGAGGCCTGCATGGATCGCGAAAGGAGGTGCGCCATGCATGCGCACCTGCTCTTGCTTGTCCTCCAGCTGGGGATCCTGGCGCCTGAACGGGACCCTGGCAGGACTCGGCGTGATGCCACCTGATCCGCCACCAGCCGACGCATGCGAAGCAGGCAGCAGGCGGAGAGGGGATGCAGACGGGCGTAGGGGCCTCGCCATCCTCATCAGGGGCGAGGCAGCAGCAGCCCCTGAGGGGCGCATCATAACGAGGCGCGAGGAGGATATCATCATGGCTGCGTGCGCCGTTCATCAACAGCGAGAACTCCTGGAGAAACTCTCGCTGTCCACACCCTCCATACCTCAAAATCACACCTCACTTCGCTATTGGAGGAGGAGCGTCAGGTGATGGACACCGTCCGCCTGCACGCAACGCCCCTGCCGCCTGAGCTGGCAGTGATGGCCGGATCCCCCACTACCTCCACCGCCTCGGTCAAACGCGCGGCCAAGATGACCCAGCCAGGCAAGGCCACCGGGCCAGACGGATTGCCGGCGGAGCTCTGGTCGTCCTTCCAGCTGGAGCTCGCCCCCATGCTGGCGTCCCTCTATACCGCCATCGGGACAACCGGCCAGTCCTCCCCCGGCTACCTCGACGGCGTCATCCGGTGCCTCCCCAAGCCCGGTGACGCGGCCGACCAAGCAAACTACAGGCCAATCACCCTCCTCAACACCGACTACCGGCTGATGGGCAAGGTGCTGGCGGCGCGGCTGGCGCCGTTGCTTTCCTGCTCCATCCCCCCCGAGCAGACGGCGTTCCTCCCTGGGCGCCTCATCGGCGACAACCTCGCCATGCTCCAGCTCCTCCCCGCCTGGCTGCGCCTGTGTGGGGAGCAGCACGGCCTGCCCGCAACGGCAACGCTCGCGTGCCTTGACTTCAGGAAGGCCTACGACACCGTCTCGCGGCCCTTCCTCCTGGCGGTCATGAAGGCGGTGGGCGCCGGCCCAGGCCTCATCGGCTGGGCCAAGACAGTCCTGCTCGACACGAGAGCAGCGGCGATGGTCAACGGCTTCACGTCGGCATCGTACCGCTCCCACGCGGGTGTGCGGCAAGGGTGCCCGCTCGCCCCTGTCCTCTACATGTTCATCGCCTGGGCCCTCAACGCCTGGCTGTGCACATGCCCCGTGGTGGGCCTGGTGCCGGCGGGCTGGGAGGGCCGCCGGCTGCTCGGCGATCAGTACGCTGATGACACCCACGTCCTGCTCCGGTCGCGTTCGCCGGAGGACGTCCAGTGCTTCCTGCGCCACATGGCCGTCTTCGCGTGCGCCTCTGGCCAGCACCTCAACGAGAAGAAGTCAGTCCTCGTCCCAGTCGGGAGCGCGCGCCCCATCGGAGAGCCCGTGCTGATTCAGGGGCTCAAGGTGTCCGGCACCGTCACGGCGCTTGGCGGCCCACTCTGGTCAGGCGGGCCGGGGGGCGGCTCGCGCCCCACCAACGAGGCCGCCCTGCTCGATGACCCGACGTGGGGCGCGCCGCTGGGGGTCCTGCGGGCCGCCCTCACCAGAGCCTCGACCGCAGATTTGTCCGCCTTTGGGCGAGCCACGGCCTCGCACACGTACGGCATGTCCAAACTGCTGCACCTTGCTGAGCACTTTGACCCGCCGCATGTTGTCCTCTCTGTCGCCCACAGCTGGGCACGCTGGCTGGTGGACGCAGGTGACGCCCCCCCCGGCCTCGGAGCCTCCACCGTGCCCCGCATGCCGGGCCTCCACACGTGCCTCCTCAGCGGCCCCCCTGCCGCAGGTGGCTTTGGCCTCATCCCCCTTGCCGAGCACTTGCAGGCTTGGCACGCGCACCAGGCAAGCCGGTTCATCAGGTGTGCGGTCGGCGACACGGTCGCAACCTGCCCGCGCATCCAGCGCAGCCTCCGCCGCCCCCGTGCGGCTGGCTCACCGGAGCCCACCGTGGAGGAAGTGCTGCTTCGCGACGCGCCGTCCCCTACGCCGGTTTGGATGGATATGGGTGCAGATATCCTGCGGGTGTTGTGCCCGCACGTCCCGCCCGTCCTGGCCCTGCTCTCCGCCACCCAGCCAGGGGCTGACCCAGAGGCGGGTCGCCTCGCCCCCTGCCTCCACCTCCCCAGTGCACACGACCTCCCCGCATGCCCGCTGCGCCGGATGGAGGTTGGGCTGTGCGCATTGGGCGAGATCGAGCCCATGAGGCCGCTGCACTTTGCACGGGCCCCCATGTGGCAGTACCTCCCGCTCTGGGGCAACCCGCACTTGCACATCGACCGCCCCTCGGGGTCGCGCCCGGAGGGGTGGCCCGTGCCACTCACAGTTGCCCCAGCCCCCCCCTCCCCTCGCCAGGTGATCATCGCCCACATGATTGCGGACTCCCAATCGGGTGCGATCGCGGAGGTCGTCGCCACAGGGCTCTGCCCCGCTGCTTTGGGCGGCGCCACGACCCTCGGCACGACGGTCGCGGCCCGGACGGGGATCAGCGTGCAGGCCGGCCTGATGCTGATGGCGGCGATCCCGGAGCTGTGCCGGGCAGGCGCGATGGCAGGCGGCGAGGACGCTGCTGCCGACGCGCGTGACGCCACCCGCGAGGTGGTCGACTCGCTCGGCTGGCGGGCGCCTGCCGATGGCATGTCGGCGCCAATCAGCCTGGCTGACCACCCGGCGCTGCGGGTGGGGCGGGTCACCCGGCAGCTGCTAGCCCCGTCACGGCGGATGCGCGCGGGTTGGCAGGGGGAGTTTGTCGACAGCGCCTTTGAGGGCGACGCCGCGGGGCCAGCCGACGCAGCGGAGCGGGTAGTGGAGGTGGCTGCGCTAGCGAGGGCCATGAAGGGCCTCTGGCGCGTGCTGTGGGTCAACCAGTCTAAGGAAACCTACTGGCGGTTGGCCGCCCACGGCGTGCGGTACGCGGGTGGCCACGACGTCGCCCCCCCCTCGGGGGGGCACTGCCTGTGCGGCTGGGCCCCGTCGCCGGCCGCGCCCAGAGCAGCCCAGGCGCTGCAGGCGCGGGAGCACTATTTTTGGTCCTGCCCCGTGGCAGCGTCGGTTGCCGCGGAGCTCCGCCTTGGCCTGGGGCTCCCAGGGGCCGACGGGCCCTCTCGGGCGGATGTTTGGCTACTGCGCCCCCCCCCCCAGCAGCGGTGGTGGCCAGCGGGCTGCACGCGGGGGCTTGGGCGGTGGTGTGCGCGGCGGCTGTCGACGCCATGGAGCGTGGGCGCCGCCGCATGTGGGCAGCCGTCTTGGGGCCACAATCGGCCGGCCTGGGCCTCACTCCAGCCGATAGTGGCGGAACGCCGCGCTGTGGCGGAGTTCTGGAGCCTCCTCCAGGATTTTGTTGGGGTCGGCCTGTTTCCGGCCCCATGGGAGGTGCTCCCTGGCAACCACCCCTTTTTCGGCTGCCTGCCCAATGGGGAGGGGCAGCGCACGGTCCTGAACCGGCCACCCATGCCTGCTACTCTGTAGGTGTGGGACGCATGCACCTGCCCTGACCCGTGCTCTGGGTCAGGGTAGGGGAGAGGTGGGAGTTTTTTGTCATTGCCAGGGGTGGCGGCTGTTGCCGCCCCGTATCTGGCCGAAACGACGTGACGTGTGGTGATTTGGTCAGGGGGGTAAGCATGACCCCTGGGGTGTCGCCGACCACGGGAAAACCCACGCATGGGCTCACGAGAGAGTCACGCGTCACGTTGTCTAGGCTGGGTGCGGTCCGCATGGGCGGCCCTTGTAGCATGATGAGCCTCCCTACTCTCCCTCACACACACACACACACACACACGCCCTTCCGCGGGTGGGCCGGGATACCCGGCCCAGTTTTCGCCCTTCCTATACTAATTATGTTCTGTTGATGCAGGCTCGGCCTGTTCAGGGGGGGCCCCCCACATGCCCCCCCTGTCCTGTTTTTTCTGCCTTTCCGTTTTCCCCAAACTAATTGAAGTTAGGATGTGCCCCTCACCGAGTCCTTCTGTGCCTCTCCCAAGAGGGGGGCCTGCGACAAGCTCAAAGTCGTGCTCGGTGCAACACAAATGATGATGAGTTTGTTACAATCCACTTCTGGCGGTCACACGTGCGGTTCCAAAGCTCCAGTGGGACTTAGATGAAGCAGTCCTGAAGACCTGCCAACAGAAAAAGGGGGGGTGCCCCACGGCAACGCCATCCACACACGGCGGCGGGCGCCAAGCAAGCAGCACCACAGTGCAGGCTCCGCACTCAACCCCTCCAGTGGATGAAGGGCGGGCCCAAGGTATAAAACCATAAAGGGACCAAAAAAAGCCCACCCTCAAAACACCGGAAGCGGAGCAGGTGCGCACACCCACCACAGCACTCTACCCAGCAGCCACAACTCATCCCGCCAGCGCACGCGTGCGGCGCTACCTCCCCTCACATAACTCGTCCCCTCAGGGATCTAGGACGCCTTGTTCAGAGTGAGCTTGCCGTCCACCACTCCAACATAGGGGTGGGTCGGGCCCACCACACCCGCCCAACCTCGCGGCATCACGCCGCCCTCAGCAAAGGACGCCAGCGCGTTCCAAAGGTCCATCGTCGCCAGCGCCCCGCCCGCTCAACCGACACCGTGCGATCAGGGGGCAGCACACCATCACGCGGACGCGTGATGCCACAGGTGGCGGCAGCCGCGCTCCATAGCGTCCACCACGAGCGCTGCCACCACAGCCCACACACCAGCACGCACCCCAGCGGGAGGCTGCAGCAGCCACACCTGGCAGCACGTGATGACCGGCGTAGGAGCAGAAAGGGCAGCAGCAACCGCCACCACCACCGCCTCCGCCACCGCGCATCCCCAGAAGCAGTGCGCACGCCACGCCGTCGCCGGCGGCCCGTCCTCCTCACGGCACCGCCACCCGCACGGGCACTCGGGCACTCCAAGCGCAGCCTGCTTGTGAAAGCCACTCACCCACAGCCGCCAGATGGGCTCCTTGCAGGCGCTGAGGAGCGGCAGCCGCCACAGCCCTGGCACCGCCGCCTCCAGGGTGCGCAGCCCCGCGCAGACCTGAGCGTCGGTTGCACGGAGGCCTCCGCGCATCCCGCAGTCCAGCGCCAGATCCGCCTCCACCGTGGCTGCCCGCCGCACTCGCCGCTCGTCCACAACCGCCCGCAGTTGAAGCGCCACCGCTAGCTTGCATGTCAGCTTCCCGACCACGCCCGGGCCGTGCGCAAACCCAACCCACCGGGGCTCGTCCGCGGCCCCGCCCCCCGCAGGCAGGGGAGCATGTTTGGCAGTTGCGGATCGGAGGCCAGGCCGCCCACGCTGCCATCCAGCCGGCGTGATGACACTCGGCAGCTGCCACCCGACCAGCCGCAGGATCTCCACCACAGCAGCGCGCTCGCCCACGCGAGGGAGGGGCTGGAAGCGACGGAGCGGCCGGAGCAGAGTGAGGGCAGCTCCACCAGCTGCCGCCTCGACCCAGGCTGAGGGCACTGCCGCGAGCGCGACCGCCACTGCCGTGAACAGGGGGTCGAGCGTGCGCTGCACGCACAGCAGATCTGGCCCACCCCCCAGCACTGGCGGCGGCACCCCTGGGAAAAGGGCGCGGCACAGGACTGCCCTCCAGACACTGCCCCCGTCGTAGGCGCCGCACGCCAGAGCTGCGCAAAACTGCCCCAGCACGAGCGGCGCGCGTTCCGGATCCGCGACAGCGTACACCGCCAGGCATGCGTGGTCGACCGTGCGTGTGCTGCGCACCATGTCGACAGCAGCGAGCCACGCCCACAGCGCACACAGGTCTGTGACCGTCCGCATGCCGGGGAGGGCGTCGCGCACGCGGGCGAGGCCGTCCACCCGCCAGCAGGTCGCACCGGTCGAGCTGAAGAGCGCATGCCCTGCCGCATCCCCAGTGGGCTCCCGCCACTGTACCGTCCGCTGCGCAGCCGGCAGCTCCAGCTCGAGGAGGGGGTTTGCCCAGAGCGGCGCCTCCGCCCCCCACAGCTCAGCTGTTTGCACGCGTCCCAGGATGCGCGCCACTGGCCCCAGGGCCTGCACCCCATTGAGCATGCGCCGCATCGGCCCAGCCAGCAGCGCCGCGCTCACAGCCGGTTCTACGCACTCACCAACGAGGCCGCTTGGCAGAGTGCCTGGCCCAGGCGCGAGGCCCGCCATAAGCACAAAAAGGCTCGGGTGGGCCCCCGGGCAGAGGCGGTGCACCGCCTCCACCATGAGCGGCTCCCATGCCGGCTGAGCCGGGGGCGCGGGCTGCTGTTCCGGCTGTGCCCCCCTGCCACCTCCGTCGCCCCCGCTGCCGCCACCTCCGCCGCCGTCGCCGCCACCAGCCTCGCCACCATCGCCGGCCCGTGGGGTCGACAGCAGGAGATGGGGGGCGCCAGCCGCCCACGCCCCAAACAGGCACGCGAGGTGGACGGCCCACTGCACGTGCACAATCTCCCGCCACGCCGGCGCCCCAAAACCACCGTGCGCCGGCCGTCCCAGGAGCATCGCAGCGGGCGCGCCTGGCACCGAAGAGGCCCACCGCGGCAGCGCTGCCGGTGGGTCCGGCCCCACGCTCCTGTCCACCAGAGTAGCCGTCCACCGGGAGAGCAGCCTCTCTGCCTCCGGAGTCATGCCACAGTGCACCGCCCGGAACAGGATGCGGGAGACCCCGTACGTCGCCGCCGCGTGCCCCCTGCCAAAGACAGACATTGGGAAGCGCGCGAGCTTGGTGTACGCGGCCGCAAGCCTCTCACGGCACACCCCGGTGACGGCCTCCGGGGGCGGCAGGCCGGCAGAAACGGGCACGCCCAGCGACACGCCCGCGTCCAGCACGCGCAGCCCAGCCACCTCTGCACCCGCCAGCAGACCCTCCCCCGCCGAACCCAGGGGCAGGATGCCGCACTTGCCGAGGTTTAGGACGAGGCCCGTCGCTCGGCCAAACACAGCCATCGCCTCCACCAGCGCAGCGACGTCAGCCGGCGCACACGACCGGAGGAGGGGCATGCAGTCGTCAGCGTACTGGGGGCAGGTCACTCTGCAGCCAGGCACGACCTCGACCCCCACCGCCGAGCAGGTGCGCAGGAAGCACGCGAGCGCACGCCCCAGGAACATGAAGAGGTCTGGCGCAGCGGGGCAGCCCTGGCGCACGCCCGCCGCATACTGGCGCGGCTCAGAGATGAACCCGTTGACCTCGGCCGACGCGTACGTGTGCGTGAGGATGGTGCGGGTCCATGCCAGCACACCGTCACCGACGCCCACCGCCTCCATGACCGCAAGGAGGCAGCCACGGTCGATGGTGTCGTACGCCTTGCGGAAGTCGAGCAGCGCCAGCGCTGCACCCGTCGGCCCCACGCCCTCTGCCGCGTTGGCAGCCAACAGGCCAGGCAGCATCTGAGTGAGGCAGATACTGTCCGAGATGCGGCGGCCAGCGAGGAACGCAGTCTGTTCCGGCCCCACCACCGCAGCGAGCAGCGGCGTCCACCGCATCGCCAGCACCTTGGCGAGGATGCGGTAGTCAGAGCCCAGCATGGTGAGTGGGCGGTAGTTTGCCGCATCCGCTGCATCTTTGGCCTTGTAGATGGAGGCGACAACGCCATCGAGAAACCCAGGCGGCGTCTCACCCGTAGCGCCCACCGCGGTGAAAAGCGCCGCCAGAAGCACAAAGGCTGGCTCTCCCAGCTTCCGCCACACATCCACTGGGATGCCATCCGGGCCTGGGGCGGTGCCAGGCTTGGAGTGAGTGGCCGCCGCCCGCACCTCGGCGGGCGTGACAACAGGCGCGCCCGCTGCGTCCGCCACCGCCTGCGGCACGCGCGGCGAGTGCGTACGCACCGCCCCCAGCACAGCCTCCCGTCGAGCGGGGGATGGCGGTGGCGGCCGTGAGACCGCCGCCACGGCATCAGCCATGATGTCAGCCATTCCCATGCCGTCAGTGACGAGGATGCCACGCGCATCTCTGAGGGCGGCGACGCGCCGTGCCGTCGCTGGCTTGCGGAAGGCTGCCGCCATGCCCCCGGCAACGCGCTCTCCCGGCCGCACACATGAGGGCGGGGCTGGAGCGTACCGCCGCACCGCCGCGTCCAGGCGCCGCTGCAGCGCATAGAGCCCGGCGAGCTCCGCCAGCCCATCGCGCCCCGCCTCAACGGCCGCGCGCGCTCGTTGCAGGTCTGCACGCAGCCGGGCCACCTCCACCGACACAGCATCTCGACGCCGACCCAGGTCGCAGTCGAGGCGGCGGGCCTCGCGAGCCAGGCGCGGCTTGAAAGCCTGCCACCACCGCATAAGCTCCGTGTGGCCATGGGTGGGTGCCCCCGCTGCCTCCCGACCAAACCATGCCCTGAACCCATCGGCCAGGTCACGATCAGCCCAGAAATGGGCACGCACACGCGGCCGCCCCGGCCCGCGCGCCTCTGGCACCAGGGGGGAGAGGTGCATTGCCACAACGCGGTGATCCGACCCGCCCGACTCGCCCGCGTCGCACCCGAGGACGCGTGGCACGAGGGCCGTCGACACGTAGAGGCGGTCGAGCCGCGCCTGTGCATTTTACGCACTGAAGGTGTACCCCCTCTGCATGGGGTGGACGAGGCGGTACGCGTCACGGAGCGGGGAGTCCTCCACCAGCGCTGCCATCGCCGCCGCCGGGGCGCGGTCGCGCCACTTGAGGGGCCCCTCAGAGCGGGCGCGGTCACGTGGGCTCTCGACAAAGTTGAAATCGCCTGCGAGCACGAGGTGCGTCTGGCCAGCAGCAAGCGGTCGGATGCGCTCCTCGATGAACGCCGCCTGCACCGCTGGCCGGTTCGGCTGCGAGGCCGGCAGGTACGCATTGACGAGGCGCAGCCGCCCAGCTCCCCCACCTCCAGCTCCCCCACCCCCACCACCCGCGCCCCCACCACCCCACGTGATATCCATCACCATCAGCCGGCCGTCGCCATCCGCCTGGACGAACGGTTGGAGCACTGCCACGAGGTCCGACCGCACGAGGATGGCGACACCAGCCAAGGTCCCCGCGCCGCCCCCCCAGAAGAAGGTGTAGGACTCAGTCCCCAGGTGGTAGGCACAGCCGGACGCGTACCGGTCGACGCCATCCATCCTCGCGACGTCATCAGCTGCAATATGCACCTCCTGGAGGCACACCACATCGAGGCGGCGGTCGTGCGCCCAGACGCGCATGAGATCCACCAGCTTGGGCCCCTCTCGCAAGCCGCGCACGTTGTGCGTGCCCACCCGGAGGCCGGGGGCAAAGCGGCCTCCACGCGCAGGCTGTCCAGCAGGTGGCGTCATCCGTGCACGATGAACGGGTGGCCATCTGGCAGGGGGTCACCCAGGCGCCAGTCGTCCGGCAGCGCCGGCATCACGGGGCAGCCCGCCGCATTGAGGATGTTTCTGACATGGTCCATCGGCCAGCCATGATGCCCGCCCCGCTTGCTCACGACGGGGGTCTGGACAGTGTATCCGTTGAGGATGTCCATGATCCACTCCTTCGCTGCGTCGGCTGTCGGGAAGCTCCCGCAGTGGATGGCGTCCCTGAGTCCGCTGGTGATCCCGGGGTTGTCGACGGGCCCAATGCACGGTCCGCCCCGCGCGTACGCAAGGGCATGAACCTTGCCGCGGACCCATCCACCACCATCCTCTCCACGGCCAGTGGCCCCACCAGTAGTGGCCAGGGCCTGCGTCTGCCCGCCCCCTCCACCCGCACCCGCTCCTCCAGCTCCCCCACCACCAACAGCTTCTGCAGCCCCCGCGCCCCCACCCGCCGCGGCCGGAGCAGCAGCAGGCATGGCGACACCACCCTCATCACCACCAGTCCTACGGCGTGCCATGCGCCGCCCCTCCTCGCCGTCCTCTGCCGCCTCAGGCGCCGCCTCACCGCGTCGCGGCTCAGACTGGCGGAGGCCCACGGGGGTGCCGAGCGGGGCATCGTCAGCGGCATCGAGCTCCTCATCACCCCCCGCACGCTTGCGCCCAGCCGACTGGGTGGCGTCGAGCATGCGCTCCTCACGGTCACGGTCGGCCTGCAGGGCCTCCTTGCCCACAGCTGCCGCAGCTGCGCCCACAGCTGCCGCAGCTGCTGTAGCCTTCTGCCGGTCCTCGAAGGCGCGCCTCTCCGCAAGGAGCTGGTCCACTTGCACTCTCTTCTGGCGCTCTGCTGCGAGCGCACGCTCGCGGAGCGCTAAGTTGGCCGCACGCTCGTCCGAGGGGCCTGCCGCCGCCGCAGCAGCAGCAGCAGCAGCCGCAATAGCAGCCTCAACAGAACCACCACCGCCAGGCCCGGCACCGTCCTCATCGTCCTCAACACAAAGGGGTGGGCATGTGCCCAGAGCCAGGTTAAAGGTGGCAGGTTTTAAGTCCTGTGTGCTGGTTGAAATCCCAGTTCGAAATCCCCTTGAACGCTAGAGGTTGCGGCCCGGCTTTTCATCCTTATATTATGGGCCACGTCTTGGCCACGCCCTCTCCTACGAGAGGGGGGTTTGTCTTGATTGCCCACACCCCCGGGGTGTGTGGCGGTGCTTCCTGCCTAATCGGCGGGCTATGCGAGTATCCAACCATGTCAAGTGCTTTTGTGTGGGGGGGAGCCTAACTATATGTGTGTACCCCCCGGGTTACTCCTTGCGGACCGGGGTGTTCTGGCTTGAGGGTCCCTGACTTTTTCTGGCTCTCGTTTTGCCCTTTTGCAGGATCCGCTTACGCGATGCAACCCTCCAGCGGGGGGCAATGCTACTTTTGTCAGGGGGAGGGAGAGGGATGGTGCTGAGGCACTCCGGGCCGTGTGGGGCCCCGGGGGTGGCGGAGGAGTTGAAGTGGGAACGAGTTAGGGGCGTGCCGCCTCAGTGTTTGTCGAGTGTGGACATGGGCTCGTATTCCCGCACTTGGCTCTCAGAACCGTGCGTAGTAGCCTTTGCGGTTCGTCACGACGGGGGACTGTGCAGGGGGGCTGTGTGTGATCGCCTCGCTGGCTGTAGCTTTTTGGGTCTTGTGTTTTTACTCAGGGTCTAGGCGCTCCCGTTGTATTATGCAAACGACGACGACGATATTGCCTGTGCCTCCAAACGTCCTTGCGGACGTTCTTACCGACCCAAGTGGTCCCTGTCACGCGGAGTGAAGCTTCAGAAAGCCCCAACCGCCGAGGCGGCAACTGAATCGCAAGGATGAGTAGCGCCATGCAGCAGTATGCGACGCGGGAGTGCTCCAACCCGTCCTGCGCCAAGTCGGAGCACGACGTCGGGGTGGGTCTTGTCTACTGGCGTGCCGCGTGCATGGCCGAGTAAACTAGGACTGGGCTTGCAATGGCGTGAGAG
>VFSX01000065.1:240000-290000 GCA_016618255.1 Chlamydomonas sp. UWO 241 | reverse complement strand
CCGCGTTTCGCTGGACGTGCTGCGGCCTCAACGCTGGCTCGGTGGGTTGGCGTTTAGCCATGCTGTATGAGTTGGGTTAAAGGGCAGGGCCCAGCTGCTGTAGGGTACAGCTAGGCTGCACCAGCTTGTACCGTACTGTTCAATGTACTTCACGGTTTGAGTAGTTCACGGCAGCCAAAATGGCCGTTTTCAGCTTCCTAACGTCCCAGATTTCACGGCAGCCCCAGACCCAGACCACGCTTCACGTCCCAGTTCACGGCAAAAAAACGCACATGGCCACTGCATGGCCACTGCATTGGGAGCTCGTGCTGACATGCTTCCTCTTCCCCGGGAGCGTCCCCCTCGCGAGGTTAATCACCGCCGCCAGGCGTCAGGTCGGGCACGGGGCAAGTGAGCGGCGGCGCGGTGCGAGTCCCACCCGTTTCTTTTCCCCCGGCCCGGACCCCTCTTCACGTCACAGTTCACGACAGCCTGCCGTGAACTGTGACGTTGAGCAGTACGGTACTAGGTGGGGTAAAGGTTCAGCTAGGCGTTGCTGGACGTGCTGCGGGGTCAACGCTGGCTCGGTAGGTCATGGTTCAGCTAGGTTGTACTAGGTTGTACTAGGGTTTAGGTTTGGGTTGGGGTGAAGGTTGGGGTTAGTGTTAGGGTCCTAGGTTATACTATTTTGTACTAGGGTTTAGGTTAGGGTTAGGGTTCAGGTTTCTTAAGAGGTTTACCCGCACCCATGAAAGCAAGTAGGGATCAGTTGGGACACACAACACCCTTCTACACAGCACACAGCACACACGCACACACACGCACACACACGCACACACACACACACACACCAATGCCCTCCCGCTCGGCGCTTTGTTTGCGCGCGAGCATTCACGCGTGCAAGCGATGGCATGCGGGGCGGCTCTGGAGAAGACCGCGTGTGCACCGCACACACACACACACACACACACACACACACACACACACACACACACGCAGGCAGACGTATCCGCACACCCGCACACATGCACGCAACCTGCTGAAAACCACGATATGAACCTTGTTCGCCCTGGGGCGACCACCGCAGCCATGCGCGCACACACACACACACACACACACACACACACACGCGCGCGTGCACACGCGTGCACACACGCACACACGCACACACACACACACACACACATTGAGCTCTGCCGACCCATCGGAGGGTCTCCCCTCCGCCGTGCATGCAGCCACTCGGCAGCATGTCAGCGCTATTCTGGTGATAGGAATACGCTATCAAACAATTATACATCGCCATGTGCTGCACCGAGTGCAGTGCAGAGGCCTGTACCTCGGCAGCGGGGTGGCAATTTTCACGACCTCACTTAGAAACACCGCCTGTCCTCCCAGCAGCGTCCCGTGCCCCCAAACTCGCGCAGCTAGCAGGTGGGGATCAGTGATTTCCTTCTCGGCATTTGGAGCCGGATTTGTGAGCCATGGAGCCGGGTTTTCAGTCAAATGGCTCCAGAAAATTAATTGAAATTCATGAAAGGGAAATCACTGGTGGGGATGTGGATGATGAGTGCATGCCACGAGGGCGTCGTTTGGGATGGGCCCTTGAAGCGCTCTGTGTTCATCAGTGTGAAGTCGCCACCAGTGTTTTCGTTAGCCAACCCGCAACCCGACAAAGTGCACTTTCGGGTTGAGATTGGCCGATTGGGGCTGGCGCGTCGGGTTGGCATCGCGCGAATTCCGATCCGAACAGTGTGAAAATCTACATTTTCACACTTAATGCAAGAAATCGTGTCCGTCGGGTTGAGATTAGGGAGTCAGCCGTTAGGCCCGGGTCGAGCCATCATTTCCTCAAGATCCTTAGCGGAACCACTGATCGCCACTCCCCACACCCACACGTGGTTGCAGATCTGGGGCTGCGACCACCACGGCGACCCCAACGCGCGTCAAGCGTGCAAGTGTGACTACTGCAAAGTCGGGCGGCCGCTGCCGGACGACGTGTGGGAGCGAAAGCTGAAGTCGCAGGCCGCACAAGTGACTAACCGTTTTGTGTTCTTTAGGGTTTCGGGGTTCAGGGTTGTGACGTGTGGTAGCAAGCGGCGGTAGGCGGCTCTCTGGCCAGGGGTTGATGGGATTTTTAAACCTAGCCTCGAGGCTCTTAGGGTTCAGGGTATGCAAGGTCGCACGGGTGGCGCATGGATGGCGCGCGCGTATACAAGCACGCACTCATATGCACGCTTCCCGACACATTGGCGTGCACACACGCGCACACACGCACGCGCACACACGCACTCCAGCGCGTGTGTGCACGCACGCGCGTACACGCACGCACCAGCATGTACACGCGCGCGCACGCACGCACGGCACCCCCCAACGCACACGCACCCCACTTCCCACACTCACCCCCCCCACACACACCCCACACCCTGCTGCCGACAGGGACTGCCTAACCTGCGTCGCGGCCCCGACCGGCGCCACGGGCTCTGACCTCGCCAGCACGTACACGCTCCCTGACATTGGTGTGCACACATGTGCACGCACGCACGCTCGCACACGCACGGCGCCCTGCCTTCAAACGCACCCTGCCCCTCCGAGGACCCCGCCGCCCCTCTCCCCACACTCACGCTCCCCCCCCCCTGCTGCTGACAGGGACTGCCCAACCTGCGGCGCGGCCCCGACCAGCGCACCGGCCTCAACCCCGGCATGCGCATGGCGGGCGAGCTGACGATGCTCATGCGCGACCTGTTCGGCATGGACACCGTCTGAGAAGATGGATGGATTCTGTCTGAAAAAGTGGATGGTTTCCGTCTGAGAAGATGGATACCGTCTGAAGTTTGGAATGGACTCCGTGTGAGGGTTTGGGGGGATGGGGGGGGACGGGGCAGCGTGGGGGAGGGGAGAGGGGGGGGGATGTGGGGGACGGGGCAGCGTGGGGGGAGGGAGGGGGGGGGGAGGGGGGGGGGGACGGGCACGTGGGGGGAGGGAGAGGGGGGGGGGGGAGGGGGGGGGAGGTGCAGGTCTGGTCTGGTTGAGAGCCCGCTGCGAGTCAGCGTTGCGAGAGTAGCAGGCCTTGCCTTTGCCTGGACACATGTCATGTCAAAACAACTGCGCAACAAGGTTGCACCACACGTCCAATGTATGAAGACAGTAGACATGGCCCAGCAGCCCTAGGTTGGCCTGCCCCCTGTAATCGATTCCAATCCAAGCGTCAATGTGCGGAAGAGCAGCAGGTGACTGGGTAACCCCTGCCCCCCCCGTCGCCGCGGCACGACACAGCGCTGCAGCTGCAGCGTTGCTCCCTCGCGGCAGTCCTCCCCTGGACGTCATGACACCGCGTCTGTTGTCGAAAGGTTGAAAGCACGCCGCGTGTGCCTACCAGGCGAGCAGGCTGCGCTCTCGGGTGCAGCGATGTGGGTTCGGGGCACGTGGAGTGCGGGGTGCATTGGGACGCATGGTGCCCGCCTGTCATGGAGCCCGTGTCGCACAGCAGGAGGCGTCGCCTGCCCTGCTGTGGGGTCTAGCCCTCTATGGGACGCCGCACGGTGTCAGCAATCAAGCTTGCAAGCTGGTAGGCTGGCGCGCTGCGTAGCCTTGCAGGCTCTCTTATTATTATAAGTAGAGCTCCCCTAGACACGCAGTCTAAGCCTCAACTCACGCCCGGGGGTCCTCCGGGCGCGACCGTGTAAAACCTGTGTCAGCAAGCCTCTAACGGCGGCCTGCCTCTGCTGACAGCCCGGCGGCCCAGACGGTCCGCGTGTATTCCACCCTCCCTCTCCCACCTCCCACGACAGCTGCCCTATCCGTGCGCCGCACACGTGCGCCGCACAGCAAAACCAAAGAGCCAGAACTCTAGAGGGCGCGCACAGGCGAGGCGCTACCCACCAACGGGTTACGTGTGACTGGGTGACACAGGACGGGCTGTGGCCTGCTAGGAAGGTGCGAGAGAAGCTATGGGTCGCAGCCCACTAGCTCGTAGGACACCGCTGTGCCATTGGGGGGCAAAACACTCATGAGATGGAACTCATGCTGGAAATCAATCCTTGCTGGGTACAATCCAATGCAACCGGCATGCAACCGGCTCGGCAGCCACTGAATGGCGCAAATGGCAAAAGGCGACCGTCCGACGTCCCAACAACACAAACAACACCACAAACCCTAAATAAACGAGCGCGCGCGGCCTCCTTGCGGGGCGCGTGCGGCTAACTAAGTGTGTGGCAGCGCCAGGCAGTCACAGTGGCTCCACTAGCGCTGGCACTCCACACGGCGGAAAACGGTGGCGGTGGCGCCACGAGTATGCACGTAGCAAGCATGCCAGGATGGTGCTGATGCCGCAGCGGCAGCGCTGCAGGGGCGTGCTGCCCAGCACTTGCGCACGCGTACCGATCCGAGCGTCTGCTAGCTCCGCAGACCGGGGAATGCTCAGCGCGGCGGCGGCGGCAAGGCTGCCTGCTGCACGCGCCAACGCAAGCACAAGCGTAGTGTGTGGATGCGCAGCGGCCGCCCCTCGCCTGGGCGCCATGCACACGACACGGCGCGTCACCACTGATGAGGCGGGGCGGCAGTGGCCAGGCGCACCGCACCGCACACAGCGCAGCGCCACACGCCCCTGTGCGCATCGTCACGCCCAGTGCCGTTGCTGCCCTGATGAGGCATACACCATCAGAGGGCGGCGCGACAAGGGCAGGGGCAGCTGCGCGCATGGGCGAGCGCCAGGCTGCGCCGGAGCTGCAAGCCAGCATGAGGGCTGGCAGTTGGCTTGTCCTCCGCATGCGCATGCCGCGCCGCGCTGCGCCGCGCGTGCGGCGAGATCGAGGACGTGGTGGGTGGCCAATTTGCACGCCCGAACGCTGCGATGCGGTGCCGGCCGTCTGTGCCGCGCTGTGCCGCGCTGCGATGCCGGCCGCGGTGTCGGCCACGGTGCGCCGCGCTGCGCTGTGCTGCGCTGTCAGCGTATGCTCAGAGGGTGGTCGCGCGGCGCCGGCTGCTGCCGGCAGCGAAGGGGCGGGCAGCACCCGAGGCACCACGCGCTACCTGCCGTCGATGCGTGTGTGACGTGTGCGCGCGTCGTCGGGCACGCGCACACGGGGCGGCTGTGTGCGCCTGCTCGAGAGTGTGGCGTGGCAGCTCGTGCCCTGCCCCCTCGCGGCCGAGGGGAAGGTGCGCCCCAGCCTGCGCCCCTGCCACACGCCCTGTTGACGTTGGGCGGCTGACCGTGTCGGCGTGTGCCACAAATGGGCCATGCGTATGCGCACGCTGGCTGAGCAGGCGTGCCACAAATGGGCCATGCGCATGCGCACGTACGCACGCTGTGCACGCGTGCAGCAGCGCCCGGTCGCGGCGGAGGGCAGCGACGCCCGCGCGGGGCGTGGCAAACCCGTGCGAGGCCCCTGACTGAGTTCAGCCCCTGTCGCCGCCGACACGGCCAGCGTACCGCCGTACTGCCAGCGTACCACCAGCGCGTACCGCCACCACTAGCAGAGCCCCCACTGGCAGGGAGCAAAATGCAGCGGCAGCTCAGCGAGCTGCTCTGCCCGGGTGTCTCGTGGTGGAGTCGACAGATCCACCCGTGTGTGGTGGAGTCGACAATGCCACACCTGGTGGAGTTCACACCAGGCGGGCCACAACACCACGCCGTGCCTGCCGAGCGGCGGCGACTGCCGACGAGCTGGTGCCGACGAGCTGGGAGGAGCTGGGGCATAGCTGCTGCTGCCACCGCCCACCGCTGCTGCCGCCACCGTTGCCTGCACGCGCGCACGCGCCAGGAGTCGTGTGCCGTGCCTCGCCGCCTGTTGGGCTGCCCCCGACGGTGTCTCCCCGGCCGCGTCGGGAGCTCTCTCTTGCACGTGCACGAGCTGCCCGTCGCATGCGCGCGCACGTGTCGCGGCGATGCCGCATGGAGTCCCAGGCGTTGAGCGCTGACCGCTCATCGGAGCGGCGGCGTCCTCGGAGGCAGTGCCGCCCCAGGGGTGGCGCAGGGGGCACGGCAGCAGCTCGGCAGCAGCGCAACAGCTCGACAGCAGAGCAGCAGCTGGGAGTAGCTCAGCAGCAGATCGGCAGCAGCAGCAGCAGCAGCAGCAGCGCGGGCGCGGGCCGTGCTTGTGTGTGGCTTCACGCCCCCGAGGCGCCGACTACCGGCGCCGCAGCAGCTGCCGGCCAGCTCCTCGCAGCCGCACACACCAGTGTGGACACCTGCGCGGGTGACGCCAGCCGCGCCGCTCGTCTTTGCAGCGGCGCCGCCCCGCCTTGCCTTGGCGCGACGCGGCACGGGCCAGGCCAGTTGACTTGGAGCAGCTCCCTGCTGCTGCTGCTGCTGCGTTCGCCCAGCTGCGCTTAACTCAGCGCACACGCAGTCAGGACGAGTCCTGAGCCGACCCCCAGCCAGAGCATGCACGCCTCAGCATAAACGTCAGCGTGCACGCCTCGGCGGGCGAGCGGGCGCGCCGTCGAGCGCGTGCATGCTGCGCACACGCCGTGGCAGGGGCCGCCGCTATCGCCGCGGACCTGAGCTGCGCACCACCAGTGGTGACTCAGCTTGCACCGGCCGGTGGCGGCAGTGTTGGCTGTGCGCAGCTCTCGACAGCCGGCGCGACCGCCGCCGCTCTCCCTGTGGCACACACACACGGCTGAATGGTGCGGGGGCAAAGCCGCGGCGGCCCCTCTTGGCGCGCAAATACACGCAAATGTGGCATGTGCGCGACCGCGTGGCGCAGGTGTGGCCTGCGGGCGCACAGCCTCTGGGTGCGGGCGCCCGAGTGTGTGGCGGACGGCGCGGCGCGAGCCAGTTCACTTTTGCTCCTGCCTGCTGTGTGCGCTGCTGGCCTCTGCTGGCCCGCTGCTGGCCCGCTGCTGGCCTCTCTGGCCCTTAATTGCACGCGGTTGCTGCGCGCCGCCGCCGCAGGCGCTGCCGCCTGTCACCGCAGCTGCTGATGCACTGTGGCCCCTGCATGCCGCCTGCCGCCGCCAGTTCACTGGCCGATACAAGCTGCAGCATGCTGCGAATCGCAGCTTCCGCGCGTGGAATGCCCCAGCTCCGCACGTCATCGCTGACTCGCACTGCGCTCGTCAGCGGGTGACGGGCAGCAACAGGGGTGGCAGCAGGCCGCAGGACGGTGTTCGGGCCGCAGCCGCTGCGCTGCTGCCTGCAACGTGTGTGCACGCTACGTTGGCGCTGCGCAGGCGCCGCTCCCCCTGTGGCGAGCCAGCGCTGGCGGCCAGCTCCAGCGTCAGCACCAGCGCCTGCTCGGCTGCCCGCCGCCATGATGGCGCTCCTGCTAGAGCTATGCGTGTGTGCCTCAGCGCGTGGCGAGCCCGGAGGAGCGCGGCAGCAAGGGACTGTGCGGGTTTCGTCGCCTGCCCGGTGTCTCCCAGAGCCGGCCCCGCGTGCAGAAAGAAAGCGACTGCCGACCAGACGCCGCGCTCGCCTCAACTGTACGGACCGGCTCCAACTGGATGTACGCAGCTGTTGCCGCTTGGCTACTGCTGATTCTGCGTTGATTGCGAGAGCTACTTCCAACTCTGATGAAGACAGGCCGCAACTGTGCGTGCCCGCACTCCGGTCGCTCTGGGCGCAGCCGCGGCTGTACGCACCGGGCGCATCGGCCGCGGCTGCGGCTGTTGACGGCTTCACAGTTGCTGCCAGTTCATGCCGCCACCACTCATGCCGCCGCCCATCATCATCTGCGGCTGCTGCTGCATCTGCTGCATCTGCTGAAACTGCTGCTGCAACTGCGGCTGCTGCTGCTGCATGTGCGGCTGCTGCTGCTGCTGCTGCATGTGCGGCTGCTGCATGCGCGGCTGCTGCTGCATGTGCGCCTGCTGCTGCATGTGCGCCTGCTGCTGCATGTGAGGCTGCAGCTGCATGTGCGCCTGCTGCTGCAAGTGCGCCTGCGCCTGCTGTGCGGTGTGCGCCTGCGCCTGCAGCAGGTGCGCCTGCTGCTGCTGCATGAGGTGCGGCTGCGCCTGCTGCTTCCGCGGCGGCGGCGCCGGCTGGTACGTTGGCGACAGCTCCGGCTGATACGTTGGCGTCTGTGAGACCTGCCGGCCACCCATGGCCTGCTGTGGCACGGCTGCCATGGCCTGCGGCGCGACGGCCGCCATCACCTGCGGCTGTGGTGTCGCAGCCACCATTACGCCGGCCTCCTGGTTGATTGTGTAGTGGTGAGCGTACGCGAGGTCCCGGCCCAGCCTCAGCGCAAGATCCGCCATGAAACGATTCCGCAGCGCCTCGTCCGGCAGCCGTCGCGTCGCGTC
This sequence comes from Chlamydomonas sp. UWO 241, assembly GCA_016618255.1. Taxonomy (NCBI): domain Eukaryota; kingdom Viridiplantae; phylum Chlorophyta; class Chlorophyceae; order Chlamydomonadales; family Chlamydomonadaceae; genus Chlamydomonas; species Chlamydomonas priscui. The sequence goes on along the minus strand of VFSX01000065.1, from coordinate 281,774 downwards.
GAGTAGGTCGTTCTCCTGCAGGATCGCCTGGCCCAACTGCAGGCGCTGGGCCCCCTGCTGCGAGAACTGCACCTGGCTGTTCCCACCCAGCGAGAGCTGCTCGACGCGCGTGATGGCCCACATCGCGACGAGGCGCGGGATGTCTGCAGGCTGCAGCGTCAGCGTCGTCGGCACATTGGTCTGCGGGGCACGGGCGAGAGCGTGCGAGCGGCCACAGGTAAGCTGCAGTCACTTGCCGATGCGAGGCAAGGCCAATCGAGCAGACCGCGTACGCGTGCGGCATGGGGCTAGGAACCCGACCCCGGAGTCACCTCGGGCCTCACTCAGGCCCGAGCTGTGCTATTATAGACACAGCCCTCGCCTCATGGCATCACCGTCATCATCATCTGGCATGCACAGATATGCTGCATGCATGGGTCGCCCACCTGTGCCTGGGCCTGCTGCAGCGGCGCTGCCCCTGCCCCTGCCACAGGTGACAGGTGCGGCGGGTAGGCCGACGAAGGCTGCTGCTGCTGCTGCATTTGCTGCTGCTGCTGCAGCTGCTGCATCTGCTGCTGGAGGTAGCCGTGCGGCTCGCTGACAGCGTAGTGCTGCTGCGGCTGCTGCTGCTGTGGCTGCTGCAACGGCGCTTGCTGCAACGGCACCTGCTGCAACGGCGCCTGCTGCTGCGGCTGCTGCGGCGCCACCGCCGCCGCCCTGCTGTCCTTCCAGTACGCGTTCATGCCCCCGCCGCTGTCTGCCGCCACGTGCTTGCCTGCCGTCCTGCTGTCGTCCCAGTATGCGTTCATGCCGCCGGCGCCGCCCGCCGCGACGCCAGACCGCCGCGGGGGCGGGGGCGACTCGGGCGTGCGCCCCCTATCGCTGCCTGTCGACGCCCTGCGCCTGCTGCCCCCGCCCCGATCGCGGCTGCGGTCCCGCTGGTCGTCCCGGTCCTTACGGCTCGAGCCGGGGAAGTACACGCGGTCCAACGTCCGGCGGTGGTCGGAGCGGTTGCGGCCAGACGAGTGGTGCTCACGGACGCCACGGCTGCGGCTGCGCGAGCGCGACCGCCCGCGGCGCTCTGGCGCGCGGCCGCCGCCGCCGCCGCCGCCGTTGCGCTGGGGCGACCTGCTGCCGTCGCTGCGGCGCCCTCCTCCGTCGCGGTACAGCTGCTGCTGGTGCTCATAGTGCCCGCCAGCGCCAGCGCCAGCGCCGCCGTCGTCCATGTCGTTGTCATCGTCGTCGTCATCATCGTAGCGCCCGTCGTACAGCCCCCTGTACTGAACGTCGCCCTCGTCGCCCTCGTCGCCGTAATCTAAGTATCCGCCGTCCCCTCCACCCTGCTCATCCCCGTACCCTATCACGCCGCCCTGGCCATCATCGTCCACCCACCCGCCGTGGACATACGCCCCCCCGTGCTGCTGCGCGTCGCCTTCGTCGTGCGTGGCCTCCTCCTCGTCCCCATACACAACGTCGCCACCTCCCCCGTATGACGCTACAGCACCGCCCCCACCGACCCCACCGCCGCCGCTGCCGCCGCTGACGTAGCCCTGCTGGTCCTGGAAGTAGGGCGCAGCAGAGGTGGCGCGCGGCCCGGCGCCGGGCCCGCGCCCGCCGCCGGCCATGCTGCCCCCTCCGCGCAAGCCCGGCCCCTGGCCGCGCCCGCCCTGGCCGCGTCCGCCTGGTCCGCGTCCCGGGCCGCGCCCGCGCCCGCCCGCGCTCACGCCTCTCGGAGAGACCGACATCGACATCCCGCCCGGGGCCGACACGGGCACGTAGCCCGGGGGCGGCGGCCCGACCATGATCATGTGCGGGGGCAGCGAGCCAGTGAGCATCGGCACGGCCGCGGGGCGGTGCCGGTCCACGTAGTGGTGCGACACGGCGCCGCCGCGCAGGTGCGCGGCGGCGTGCATCTGCCTGCCGCAGCCGTGCCGCCCTGCGCTGCTGCCGCCGCGCACGCTGTCGCCGGTGCCGGCGCCCCTGCCGCGGCCGCTGTGAGGGATCCCCCTGCCGCCCCGGCCGGGGGCGGTGGCGCCCCTGGAGGGGACGGTCCTGTCATCGTTGCGCGGGTGCGGGTACACATCGCGGCCGTGCGTCGGGTGCGCATCGCGTGCGGGGGCGTGAGACGACCTGTGCGTGCGCGCAGTGCATGTGGGACGGGTGGGTGAGTGAGTGGTGGTGGTGTGAAAGGGGAAGGGTGCACTGTTATCGCGCCATGCGCGCGGAGGAGTGGCGATGGGCGTGCTCGCGCATGCGCGCATGCGAGGGGGGGGGGACCAAGCATGGCGCTGTGTGTGCGCCCCTGATCTCACCCCTGCTTTACGAGCAGCTTGGCTTCTGTTGACGCCTTGATCTTCGCCTGTGGCAGGGGGTGGATGGGCGGGTGTGATGGCGGTGGTCGTCATGGCGGGCCATCTGCATGCGCGAGGATGCAGATGCGCCCCCGCCCTGCCCCAACCCATTCCAGCGCCACCACCTGCACGATCGCGTCCAGTGGCATTCCCAGCCAGTCCTCCTTCTTCTTGCTTGCGCCGCCCGACGTTGGCGCCGACTTTGGCTTTGGCTTGCCTACTACTGCCGTGGCACCGCTCTTGCCCGCTGCCGGCTGTGCCGCGGACCCCTTCGAAGGAAGAGGCGTAAATCCTCCCGGGGCCGGGGGCGGCGCAGTCGCAGAAAACGCCGCGAAGTTGATCTTTGGCTTACTGGCGGTCGCCATCGTAGCCTACTTACTGAAGCTCTGCTGCTGCGATGACACTGGCAATACTAGATCTAGGCGCTGCGCGTGCAGGCGCTCGTGAGAGGCGAGAGCTGAAGGCTCAGAACCACCGAGTCATCAAGACTGGCATCCCGTTCTATGCAACAGAGTGTAACCGAGTGGCAGTGAATATGATCGCACGCTGATCGATGCAGGTACATGCTGCGTGCGTCCCTTTTTGTGTGGCAAGTGTGGGCAAAGGGTGAGGAAGTTTTCTGTTTTACAGGGACTTTTACAGGGACAAACAACACAACCACGGGGTTGGGTGGGGGAAAGGAATCAGGATAGACCGCCCCTACCAACTAAATCTAAATACATGCGCCGCTCGTGCTCTCTCGTGCGAGGGCAAAAACGCCTGGCCATCCATCACGCGTTGCCGCGTGCATTACGCGATGCCCGCGGGCGAGCTGTCCATCATCTGGCGCATCTTCTTGTCGCCGGCCAGCACCGCGATCGCGCCTGCAGGTGGGCGAGGGGGAGACAGGGCGTCGGTGTGTGTCGGTGTATGTGTGAGCGCATCCTGTGTCATCGCAGCAGGTTGCCCGACGCAGCACCCCTCGAGTGCCCCGCCCGCTGGGCCCGGCACCCAACCCTCTCGACCCACCGTCGGGGTCGACGTCCATGATGACCGTGTCGCCCTCCTTGATCTCGCCCGTGAGGATGCGCTCTGAGAGGCAGTCCTCGATGAGGCGCATGATGGCGCGGCGCAGCGGGCGCGCGCCGTACGCGGGGTTGAAGCCGTCGTCGACGAGGCGGTCCTTGAACTTCTCAGTGACCTAGGAACAAGAGGGGAGGGAGGGAGAGTGAGAGAGAGCGAGATGCCGTTGAGAAACATGCTCCGTCGCAGTATGTTGATCTCTGTCTTAGTCTCGTGCTTCGTCTGTGTCGTCCTCCGCCCTGATGCCCCTCCCCTCCCCACCCCTTCCGCACACGCCCCACCTCGATCGTGATGCCCTTCTCGGCCGCGCGCAGAACACGCCCTTCAGGCAGATGTCTGCCCTGATGCCCGCCCCCCCCCTCCTCCTCCCCACACTTATGTCCACACTTACACTCACACATCCACGCACCTCGATCGTGATGCCCTTCTCGGCCGCGCGCAGGGACACGCCCTTCAGGAAGATGTCTGCCCTGATGCCCCCCCCCCCCCTCCCCATACTCCTGTCCACACATACACATGCAAGCACCTCGATCGTGATGCCCTTCTCGGCCGCGCGCAGGAACACGCCCTTGAGGAAGATGTCTGCAATCTGCTTGACCTCCTTCTTTGTGAGCTGCCTGAACACGATGACCTCGTCGAGGCGGTTGAGGAACTGAAAAGTGGTGGTGGCGTGATGATGGAGGGTTATTCAGGCACAGGGGGTGGGGGGAGGGAGGGCATGCGGGGGCGGAGAGGGGAGGGGTACATCTGGGGTGGCGTGGTGGTCAGCTGACTGAACACGATGTCCTCATCGCAGCGGTTGAGGAACTGCGAACGTGACGGTTGGGGCGTGGTGGTGGTCATGTGATGATGCGAGGTTGTCTGCAAAATGTGTTAATGATGGTGATGGGACGGCTTCTTCGTGAGCTGCCTGCACATGATGACCTTGTCAAGGCGGTTGAGGAACTGCGAAGGGGGGGGGGGGGGAGAGAGGGGCGGGCAGAGCACCATTAGAGCAGCCCCATCAGAGCACATAGCCCCACCACCTGCACCCTATCCGAGCGCAACAGCCAGAGCACCCCATCAGAGCGCCCCATCAGAGCACCACCATCAGAGCACCACCAGAGGCGATGGCGTCTATGCTGCCGCCCGCGCACACGCCCGCCCTCGCACGCCCCTTGCTTGCATGCTTGCGCATGCATAGCTCGCTTGCATGCATATGCATCCACGCCCGCTTGCATGCATCCACACCCGCCCACACATATCCACACCTCAGGGCGGAAGTACGACTTCAGCTCCTCGCCCACGAGTGACTTGATGCGCGCGTATGACATGTCCTGAAAGTGTGTGGGTGGTGTGGGTGTGTGGGGGGGGGTTGGGTGGAGGGGGAGTATGACTCGAGCTCCTCTCGCCCATGAGCGACTTGATGCGCGCGTGCGAGATGCCCTGAAAGTGTGCAAGGTGTGTGTGTGAGTGGGAGGGGGGCGGTGGTTGATCGGGGGGGCGGTGCCGATGCCTGACACACGGGTCATTGCATCACTCATCGCTCATCACACATGCCACACCTGCTCGCTCTCCTCATCGTCTGGGCGCAGGAAGAACCCGAAGTTGCGGCCGGAGCCCTCGATGACCTTGGCGCCGACGTTTGACGTCATCACGATGATCACGTTCTTAAAGTCGACGGTGCGGCCCTGCGCATCACAGCAGGCGTGCATGCGTGTGTCACGGTCGGGGCTTAGCGGCCGCTGTGCTGAGTGGTGCAGCCGACGTTTGACGTCACCACGATGACCATGTTCTTGAAATCAACGGTGCGGCCCTGCGTGTGGTGCGAGGCATGACAGACAGGGTCAGGACAGGGTCAAGTCAGTTGTGTGCCCAGGGTTCAGGGTTTGCGTGACGAGGGTGGTGTCGCCGACGTTTGATGACCTGATGATCACGTTCTTGAAGTCGACGGTGCGGCCCTGCGTGTGGTGAGAGCCATGGTTGCGGTACGAGTGTCGTTGGCAATTGCGAGGGGGGCAGGGGGTGGTGGCGTGGTGTAATTTGTGTTCCAAGGTGACCTTGGCGCCGACGTTCGACGCCATGATGATCATGAAGTTGACCGTAAGCCCTGCGTGGGTAGGGAGCAGCATCATTCAGACCAGAAGCAGCACCATCAGCGCAAGGCCGCCATCAGAGTTCACGCCCATCAGAGATGGCCGCCATGCTATTGTCTGGGTGTACGCATACACATGCGCTCTGTGCCCTTTCACACACATGCCCTTTCACACACACGCGCTCTCTGCCCTTTCATTGTTTTCTCGCTTCTTCCTTAACTCTTTCTTTTCCTTTCCCTCTCCCCACGACGGTGTACAGTGCACACACCTTCGAGTCGGTCAGGCGCCCGTCCTCCAGGATCTGAAGCATCATGTTGAACACGTCCGGGTGCGCCTTCTCAATCTCATCAAACAGCACGACGGTGTACGGGCGGCGGCGCACAGCCTCGGTTAGCTGGCCTCCCTCGGAGTAGCCGACGTAGCCTGTTATATGGAGCGAGGTGAGTCAATGTTGTGAGTTATTGTCAGTTGTTGTGAATTGCTGTGAGTTACTGTGAGTTGCTGTGAGTTGTTATTATTATTGCTGTTGTTGTGTTGTTGTTGTTGTCGCAGTAGCGGACGTAGCCTGTGTTTGTGCGAGTGTGCATGTGAGTGTGAGTGGCGCTTCATCAACTCTAGCTTGACCAGGCGCACTGCCCCCATCCCCGCGCACGCACAATCGCCCGATGCGCCACTCCTCCTCGACACACACCTGGCGGTGACCCGATGAGCTTGGACACGGTGTGGCGCTCCATGAACTCGGACATGTCAAGGCGCACCATCGCCTCCTCGGAACCAAAGTAGTACGCGGAGAGCGTCTTCGCGAGCTCAGACTTGCCGACACCTATTCGGACACGAGGGGGGAGGAATAGGGGTTAACAGGGTGTATCCAATGCGCGTTTAGGGTTTGCGCCGTACAGCTTTGGGGCCTGCATGGCCGAAGTAATATGCGGAGAGCGTCTTGGCAAGCTCAGACTTGCCGACACCTACGTGGGCACAGGGGGGGTTAGAACAGGGGTTTAGATGTTGGTGTATGGGTCACATGGGTACATGCGGTACACATGCGGTCGTAATAGGCAGTGGTTTCTTGAGGCACCACACCCCACACCTCCCCCAAACTCTCACACGCTCTTCCTCAACTTTGTCCCCTCAACTTCGTCCCCTCAGGCGTGCCACATGACGTTGGAATGCCCTTGGCGAGAGCTACCCAAAACTTTCAACACACGCTCCGGACGGCCCCGCAAAGATAGACAAAGTCATCGGGCGGTTGGGGTTCTTTTGGAGGCACCACGCCCCTTTGTTCACACCCACCAGTTGGCCCCGCAAAGATGAACGAGGCGATCGGGCGGTTGGGGTTCTTGAGGCCCACACGCGCGCGGCGCACCGCGCGTGCAATCGCCGACACGGCCTCCTCCTGTCCGATGACGCGTCCATGGAGAACCTCCTCCATCTGCGGGGAGGGGGAGGGGGTTTAAGAGCCGTGGTGGACTCCACACACGCATGCTTCTTCCGAGTGTGTGCCCCTATGTCTTACCTCGAGAACTCTCTTCGACCAGCTCCACACACCCACATGCACATGCGCCCCATCCAAGCCTTTCACCCACACCCGCACGCACCTTGAGCAGGCGCTCAGTCTCATCAGACAAAACCTTCTCGATCGGGATGCCTGTGCACACACACAGGCACCTCCACACACACACAACCTCCACACACCCTCCACACACACACACACACCCAAACAAACCTTGATCAGGCGCTCGGTCTCGTCTGACGAAACCTTCTCGATCGGGATGCCCGTCCACTGCGCGACAATGTTTGCGATGTCGGCCTCCTGTGTGCCAGAAGGGGGGAGGAAGGGGAGGGTTGCGACATGGGGTGTTGGGAGTACACCAAGGGTCGGCCAGCACAGGCCCAGCCAGCCAGCTAGCCAGCCAGCAAACACAAACACTGTGACACACATGCACTCACCATCATGACCGGGCCGCTGGCCCCAACGATGTCCGCCTCAACCTTGCGACTGCTCCTTTGCGCCCGCGGGCACGTCCAGATCATTCATGGACTTCCTATCCATCTCCTACTCTGAACTTGCTACCCGAAACAATCGAAACCACGACCCCCCTGCCTCTCTCTCTCAAGAGACACACGCACCGTGACGACCGGGCCTCTAGCCTCGACGCTGTCCGCCTCGGTCTTCGACTGCTCCTTTGCGCCCGCGAGCACGGCCTGGATCTTGGACTGGCTACCCTAAACCCTGCACCCTCCGTCTCTGTCTCCATTTCTCTCCCTCTAAAACACACGCACCGTCACGACCGGGCCGCCAGCCTCCACGCTGTCCGCCTCAGCCTTTGACTGCTCTCTGGCTCTCCCTCTCTCTCGCCCTCTCTCTCAAACACAGTCACCCGCGAAGACACACACAAAAACACTCGCACAGCCACACACTCGCACAGCCACGCACACGCACCGTCACGACCGGGCCGCCGGCCTCCACGCTGTCCGCCTCGGCCTTCGACTGCTCCTTTGCGCCCGCAAGCACGGCCTGGATCTTGGACTTGAGGTCCATCTCCTTGTCGCGCAGCTGGCCGGCCTTCTCGAAGTCCTGTCCGCGCACAGCAGAGTCCTTCTCCTTGATGATGCCTGTGTAGCCCGGTGGGTGTTTAGGCGTGTGTGTAGGTGTCGGGTCGGTGAGGTACGGCGGGGCGTAGGGAGTTTGGGTGGTGCAGTCCCAAATTTCAGAGCACTTCAGGACCCCACTTCGCCACTGCGGCACTTCATTTCATACCCCTGCTCCGGCACACCCCGCTTCACACCCCACACTCGCCCTTGCCCTGAGCAACGAGACACTTGCCCTTGCCCTGAGCAACGGAACACACTTGCCCTTGAGCTCAGCGGCGAGGCAAGGCCGGCTCGCGTGTGAGGCTGCGCCACACTCCACACCCTTCACACCTCTCCCACACCCTGCACTCACCCTTGAGCTCCTTGTCCAGCTCCCTCGCCACACTCGACAACCTCAGACCTCCCCCACAACCTTCACACCTCCCCCACTCCCCGCACTCACCCTTGAGCTCCTTGTCCAGCTCCCTCGCCTCCTCTGGCAGCGCAATGTGGCGGAGGCGCACGCGCGAGCCGGCCTCGTCGACCAGGTCAATCGCCTGGTGACAGTGTGTGGAGTGTGGGGTGTGCGGGGGGTGAGGGAGGGGTAAGGGGGGCAGCGGCCATGCACCTGGGCAGCGGCCATGCGGCCATGCACCTGGGCAGCGGCCATGCGTGCACCACGCATGTCCTGTCGATGCGCACTTGGTGGCCGCCCTTGTTCCGCCCAGCTGTAGAAGCAATTGAACCTGGAAACAACTTACTCAATTAGCCGCACATTGTCGGGCAAGAAGCGGTCTGAGATGAACTGCGACGCACACTTGGCGGCCCCATGAGATCCCAACTTCCGCCTAGGTTCTGCCCAGCTACCCAGCAGCCCCGGTCCACACCTTGTCGGGCAGGAATCGGTCCGAGATGTACTGCGACACACACTTGGCGGCCGCCATGAGACCCCACCTTATGCCAAGCAACCTAGCAGCCCTGATCCACACCATCCACACCATCCACACCTCGACGCGCAGGGACGACCGCCACAAGAATCTCCCTAGCTGCCCAACAACAGCCCTCATCCACACCATCCACACACCTTGTCGGGCAGGACGCGGTCCGAGAGACTCGGCGGCCGCCATGAGACCCCACCTTCTGCCCAGCTACCCAACAGCCCTGATGTGCTGCGACGCACACTTGGCGGCCGCCATGAGACCCCAACTTCTGCCTAGCTTCTGCCCAGCTACCCAGCAGCCCCGATCCACACCTTGTCAGGCAGGAAGCGGTCCGAGATGTACTGAGACGCGTACTTGGCGGCAGCCATGAGCGCCTCGTCGGTGTAGCGCAGCTTGTGGTGCGCCTCGTAGCGCTCGCGCAGGCCTGTTTTGGGTGGGAGATGAGGTGTGGAATGAGGTATGGAATGGGGTATGGAATGAGTGCGATGTGGGTGTGGGGGGGTGTCAGTGCAGCGCAGCTAGTGGTGCGCGTCGTAGCGCTCGCGCAGGCCTAAGTGGGGCCTGTTCGAGGTGCAGCGCCTGTTCTGAGTGAGAGGTGTGGAATGAGGTGCGACCTGAGGTGTGGAATGAGGTGCAGACCTTCAGGAGGTCCAGGAAATCCACTCACCGGTCAGGATCTCAAACGTCTCGTCGATCGACGGCTCGGGCACGATGACGGGCTGGAAGCGGCGCTCGAGTGCCGGGTCCTTCTCAATATGCTGTTAGTGGGTAGGGTGGGGGTGACGTGTCAGTGAGAGAGGGAGAGAGTGAGGGAGAGGGAGCGAGCAAGGGGGGGGGGGCAGTATGACGGATGCCTTGCCAGTTTCCCAGGTGCCAGGCAACGAGGACCAAACCGAAAATTTGATAGCGGGATGGGCGGCACCGCGGCCGACAATGTCCCATGCTCGGCGCTCTGGTTCTCGTTGCACAGTAAATGTAACCGACAGGGAGAGGTTACGAAAGCAACGACGGTCAAAACGCGGCCGATGGACCCGACACCAGGGGCGCTGGATAGCCGACTCCATTCCGCGTCTCTGGGTGTTTGTAGTACCTCGGGGGACCAAGGGAGGAGGGACAAATGGCCCGTGGCGTGAGGGGGGTCGGCTTACAGTCCCCAAATGCGCCACGCCGAGCCCAAGGTGCGCGCCTGGTGAAAGGGAACACCAGATCTCCGGGCATGGGCTGTGAGTATATGATGTAAGGCAGCTGTAGCCCGAGTGGCGCGACCGGGGGTGCAGCGGTCGCCACGCTGTTGCTGCGCGCGTGTGCGCGCTGGCACTGCGTGGCGCATGGCGTGCCCATGCAGCCCAGTCAAAAAGTTGCCTGATGGCCGCTCTGGGGCAACAAATCAATTGCATATGATATATGAGTCATGCTGGGAGGGTACGCACACAGAGAGAGGCGCTGGGCGCTGTTTCGTGGGGGCTAGTGGGAGTGGGCAGGGGGTGACAGACAGCGCCAGCTCGACGCCCTGGCGCACCCGACCCGCGCCTACAGCAGCGCAATGCCATATTAGACTTATATGGCGTCTCTACAGCCGCGGAGGAGGCTGTGGGCGGCGTTGTCGCGACGGCGGGTGCCGCGCTAACGGGCAGGTCCCCGCTCCGCGCCCTGGCCTCACTCCGCTCCCCCAGGGAAGCTCCGGTGGATTATTAGAAAAGCTATGTGCATGCGGGAAGTAGGGCGGGGGCTCAGGCTGTGAGCTAAAGTTGGGGAGCCCTGTTTTGAGGGTCCAGTCACACTGGCGGTGGACCCCCCCTTTGGGAAGCGAGGGGAAAAAAGAAAAGAGAGGGAGAGAGGATAGAGAGAGTGGCGGCATTTGGGCAGGGTCATTGTCAATGTGCTGCGCACACACGTGGGGAGAAGCTCTCCAGGCAGGGAAGCCCTCGAGGGAAAGGGGGAAGCCCTCGAGTAAACCCAACGACCATTGGTACTAGTGGTCGCGCCGATGCTCTGCAGCTTCCACCCAGCTCCCACCCAGGTCCAAATCAGCTCCAACCTAGCTTCTGCCCACCTTCCTGTACTCGTCCGGCGTGGTTGCGCCGATGCACTGCAGCTCCCAACCAGCTTCCGCCTATCTCCCACCCATCTCCCACTCAGCTTTCACCCACCTTCCTGTACTCGTCCAGCGTGGTTGCGCCGATGCACTGCAGCTCACCGCGCGCGAGCGCTGGCTTGAGCAGGTTGGCGGCGTCGATCGCGCCCTCGGCAGCACCAGCGCCGATGAGCGTGTGCACCTGTTTCCAGGGGGGGGGGCGGATCAAGGGTTTGGGCGGTGCGTGGCGCCTTTGCACACACACACACACTCACTCTCTCCCTCTTTCTCTCACTCACGCCCTCGCCCATCATGGATGGTGCCGTCGGCCTTCCCCGCCTCTCAAGATGACGCTCCGTCTCTCACCCCCTCCCCCTTTTGCGCGCCCCCTTCTCTCCCAAACACACTCCCTCCTCTCTCCCAATCGCAATTCCAACCGCGTCTCCCCAAATCGCGCATGCACCTCATCAATCATGAGGATGTCGCCAGTCTGTCCTTTCCCTCACGCTGACTCTCCTGCTCTTCGCTCCCTCCTCTCCCTCTCCCCCAAACACACACACACACACACACGCGCTCACCTCATCAATCATGAGGATGATGTCGTCGGCCTGCTTGATCTCGTCCATCAGCTTCTTCAGGCGCTCCTCTGCATGGGTGCATGGGTGCAGGGATGAGGTGGGTGTGCAAATGTGTGGGGTGTGTGCGGATTGATAGGGTGCATGGATGCGACGGGTGTGCGTCATAGGGAATCATGAAGGCGCGCATGGAGGGAGGGGGAGGGGGAGGGCGGAAGAGGGGCGAGTGAATGTGAGGGAGAGAGAGAGAGAGACCGATGGGGTAGTTGTGGACGTACATCATAAGATGGGAGGGTGCACAGATGCGAACTCACCAAACTCTCCACGGTACTTGGTACCAGCGACGAGCAGGCCCATGTCGAGAGTGACGACCTGTGACATCAGAGTGACCTCAAAGTGTCATCAGAGTGAGGGCGGGGGAGGGTGGCAGCAGAGGGGGGAGGTGCGAGCGAGGGCGTGGTGGCATGATGATGCCAGGCGCGGGCGTCGAGCAGGCCCACGTGGAGTGGCGACCTGAGATATCGCCAGTGATATTATGAGAGTGAGGGAGGGCAAGAGGGGCGTGTGCCTGTGGTGTTTGTGGAGTGAGTGGGGTGCTGGGGGGGCAGGCGGGGAGTCTACAACAGCGCTCTCTTCCCACAGTGTCCCACACTTCCATTAACGCACACCTGCTTGCCGTCGATCGTCTCCGGCACGTCCCCATTTGCGATCAGCTGTGCGAGGCCCTCCGCGACCGCAGTCTTGCCGACGCCCGGCTCGCCAATGAGGCAGGGGTTGTTCTGTGCGCAGTGACAAGGCAAGGAAACATGCGTCAGTACTGTGTGTGTGTGTGTGTGTGTGTGTGTGTGTCGATCGCTGTCTTGCTAATGCCCGGCTCGCCAATGAGGCAATGGCGCGGACTCAGCCCAAGCGTGTGTGTGTGGAGGGGGGGGGCGAGCGTGCTGCGTGCGCGCGCGTACTGTGTGCGCAAGGCGGCCTCTGATGCGCCACGCGCATTGGAGCATGCGCATGGGGTGTGTGCGATGTGTGCGTGTTGTCCACCCACCTTTGTGCGGCGGCCCAGGATCTGGATCACGCGCTCAATCTGCTTCTTGCGGCCGACCACGGGGTCCAACTTGCCCTGCGGGAGCGGGGGTGCGGGTTGCAAGGTTGTGGGTTCAGGGTTTTGGGGTGAAGGCCACACGGACTTGGGTCTAGGCGATGGTACTAGGACTACAGGTTGTCTTTGCTGGAAAGCCGATGTAACTGTAACTGCCACACGGTCGTTACGCTTCTTGCGGCTAACACCGCAATCGTGCTCGCTGAGTGCTTGCTCTGGGCGGTGGAGCGAGACACATCACACTCGCGCGCGGAAGAAAAGAGGTCGAATGCATTGTGCGTGCGTGTGCAATGCTGCGTGCACGCGCACCTCCAGCGCCTTGGTCGTGAGGTTGGTCCCGTACTCTGACAGTGTCGGCATCTTGCTGGCACCCGTTGCCCCCGCGCCAGCGCCCGCGCCGGCGCCAACCGCCTCCTGCGACTCGCCCACCATGCGGATGACCTGCGTGCGTGTGGGTAGGAGAGTGTGTGTGTGTGTGTGCGCTCGCATGGGTTTGTGTGTGGGGGGGGGAGTGAGAGAGTTGGTGGAGGTAGCGAGGTGGTGGCTAGTAGCGGCATCCGCGCAGCTGTTGGCACGCAGGCAGCGTGCTGCGCATGCGGCGGGCCGCACAAGCCACGGCCCCCCCTCTTCCACACCACTCGCCTGGGTGCGGATCTTCGCGGGGTCTGCGCCGAGTGTCTCCAGCACGCGCGCAGCCACGCCCTCACCCTCACGCAGCAGGCCCAGCAGGATGTGCTCCGTGCCGATGTAGTTGTGGCCTGCGCGGAGCGAGGTTGGCATGTGCGTGTGTTCAGTGTCGTGAGCGGGCGGGGTCGTGGGTGTCCACCCAGATCGTCGTGGCATTAGGGTTTGGGCGTGCTGGAGCGTGTCATGGGCGGGCAGGGTGCTGGGGCCCCATGCATGCATGCAAAAGGGTGGGCGCTAGCGTATCCCTTTCACGCCGCTTGCATGCATTTGGAAAGGCGCATGACGTCCTGCTGCATGGCGTGGGGGGGGGGCATGCGTGCATGCACCATGAGAGCGTTAACAAGGAGCACCCACCCAGCTGGCGCGCCTCCTCCAGCGACATCTCCAGCACGCGCTTAGCCCGTGGCGTGAACGGGATCTCGACCGCGACAAACCCAGAGCCGCGTCCGATGATCTTCTCGACCTCCACGCGCGCGTCCTTCAGGTTGACGCCCATGCTCTTGAGCACCTTGGCGGCGATGCCTGCATGCGGACGAACAGGGGGCACACACAGCACGATCGGCACAAAACAGCCCTCATGTCCCCATGCATGCCATCTGCCCGCAGCAGACACCACGTGCGCGCCCGCGTCGCCCCCGCCGTCCCGTCACAGCCACCGGACACCTCTATACTCACCCGTGCTCTCCCCGATGAGGCCCAGCAGCAGCTGCTCGGTGCCCACAAAGTTGTGGCCCAGGCGCCGTGCCTCCTCTTGCGCCAGCATGACGACCTGCGCAGGGGGGAGATTGCATGGTCGGGCAAATGGCAGCGTCGTGCACGCGTGCTGCGCGAGCCCGGAGGGACACATGGTTCGCAAGGGTTCTTTCCGACTCACCTTGATGGCCTGCTCCACAGTCGCCGAGCATCATGCGTGACAGGGGGGTGGGCCATGCGTTAGTATCGGGCGGGGGCGTGGCGGGAGGGAGTACGGGGGGGCGCGTCCAGAGGCAGGAGCCAATAGCCACATGGTGTCCGCTCATGCAAAAGCGCAGCACACGGCACTCACCTTCTCCGTGAAGCGCTCGAACATGGCCTTAACGACTACCTGGCCGCGGCCACGTGTCGTGGGGCGCACGACAGAGCGAACACCACGCTGCAAAAGACCGCTGGGCTTTGCCCCGAGAAATGACGATGCGCACGCCTCAACGGTAACGGAGGACCTCCGCCCGTTGAGCACGGCCGGAGCAGCCACCATGCGCGTTCTGCACCTGCTAGAGGTGGAGGGCCGCATGCCCGGCAGAGCCGCACGGCCCAATGACTGTGCCATGGTTCTGCTTCTCGGGAGAGGCGGAGAGAGAGGGAGAGGTGTCCCGTGGGTGCAGCGCCCGTTCGCTTGGCTCCCTGAAACACGAGGAATACGAATTTCTCTCAAGCAACAGGGTGTGGCTCACACCGCTTCACACCTGGCACTACTGGACCTAAAACACCAGTGTGGCTGCTGCTTTAAAACTGCAGAGTAACCAACACCCCCCCATATGAGAACACGTACAGCATGCAGCAGCCTGCACTGACGGCACAGCCACGTGGGATGGTGGTGCGCGTGGTGCGCACACCGGTGTACTGGTGGCCCTAGTGGTCTTCGTGTGAGGAGCGGCGTGTCTAGTGGTCCTAGTGGTCCTGTGGTGTATGTGCTCAGTGGTCATACTGGCTGCCGGAGGTGGATCGAACTCATCGTGTGCGTAATGAGTCACGAAACGCTGAGACAGAGACCGGAACTGAGACAGAAAGAGAGACACAGGTACTAGCGGTTGGCGCTACCGTGTGCTACTTTGTAGCTTCAGGTTTTGGTGGGCCTCGTGCCTGCTCTCGCTAGTCCCTCTAGAGCTTTAGAACCAAACGTGTGACCGCTGGCAGTGGATTTTAAACTTCATCATTACTTACTGAGGTACTTACAGAAGTCACAACTGAGCGCCCTCAAGCGTGACACGCTGACAGCCGTAGCCAGTTGGGCGTCCTGTGGGGGCTCTGTGGGTGGGGGAAACGTCGCTGATGGAGGTTGCGTGTCTACTGCTGTGTGTGTGTGTGTGTGTGTGTGTGTGTGTTCATGGGTGTGTATGAGGAAGGTGGAAGGAGGCTTTATTTCCCGTGATCCCCCCCCCCCCATCGCCGGCCTCACTCCACGCCCCACCCTTGCATCCACCTTGTACGTCACGCTACGTGTGTTCACGTCAGCCAGAACTACTGATGTCACGTTTCACCGACTTGAAGCCGGGCTGGCGATGCTGTGTGTTAGCTAACGCTACAGCATGTCAAGTACCCCTCGTACTCGTGGCGTTCACATCGGTCCGCCCACCCAGCTGACCTTCGTTGCGCAACGCGTGGGATTTACAGGAGGAGCGTCACGTCTAAACCGTGCTGAAAATGATAGCTGGACAGGGAACGTAAACAGTGAATGTAATTGCAGTGGGGGGATTTCTGAGGTTGCCACTTATCCCCGGGCGTGCAGGGCCTGTCGGCACGTCACGCGCAAGCAGTGTGTATGCGCATTGCGATGGCGCGCGCGCTCAGCAACGCCGTCGCAAAACCCACCGCTGAAGCAAGGCCCAGCACTTTCACACGGTGGTCCCCCCGCTCAAGCAAAGCAGTAGTCCCCCGCGCAAGCCAAGCCCAGCACTTCACGCGGTGGTCAACACCCACCGCTCAAGCAAAGCCCAGCACTTGGCGCGGTGGTCCCCCGCGCGACAAAGGCAAGTCAACACTGCCTCATCACTTGTATGCGGTGACCGGCAGGATGGGGTCGATCGTGTTTGAGAACGCAACGTAGTTGAGGAACTCGGGCTTGTCCTCGTGGCCAAACTTCTTGTGGAAGACCTTGGCCTCGGTCTCCGTGACCTCAAGGTCGAGCTTGGTGCTGAGGCACTGCCTGCGTGGGGTGGGGTGCGGTGGGGGGGAGGGGGGAGGGCTTAGCGTACATTGGTTGATGATGAGTTTGAAATCCACTTCTGGCGGTCGCATTCTCTTGGCTGGCGTTCCCACAAACCCGCAATCGGCTGGTGTTGTTGGTCGGCGGGGTCTGTTGAATCTCGACTGTGGGCTGCCAGCCAAACTGCCGAGCTCGGGGAGGAGCTGTTGGTAGTTCGGCTGTTTTGCCGCACTCCCCCTCGCTGGGTAGAGCGCTGCGGCGGGTGTGCTACTAGCTCCGTTTCTAGTGGTTTTGGGGGAGGGCTGTTTGGTCTCTTCATGGTTTTATACCTGTGGCCCGCCCTCAGGCCACTGGAGGGGTTGGGTGTGGAGCCTGCACTGTGGTGCTGCTTGCTTGGTGCCCGCCACTACGTGGTTGACGCTAACGTGGGCTACTTTTGTAGCTTGACCTTTTTGGTGGGCCTCGTGCCTGCTCTCTTAAGTCCCGCTGGGGCTTTGGAACCGAACGTGTGACCGCCAGCAGTGGATTGTACAACAAATTCATCATTCATCCCCCCTGCTGCTGCTCCTCCCTGTCCGTGGCGGCGTTCCAGTGAATCGAAAGGCTGTCCGGGCAAGCACGCTGCCCCAGGGCTGAGCCAGGGCACAGCAATTTTGTGTCAGGGAAAAATTGTCGGATCTGAGCAAAAACTGAAAGTGCCTCCAAGGACGCGCCTCCTAGCCAGAGAGCTAGAGAGAGACATTATATTATGGTACGTTCTTTCCGTTTGGGCTTGGAGGCCCCGCTGGGCGCGGGGTGGCTGTTTCCGCAGGCCACACACTCGGTGCGCCCTCGACACGCCGTCCAAGCCCAAACGGAGAGAACATACCATAATAGAATGTCCTTGCGGTGCTCTCTGGCTAGCTAGGATGCGCGTCCTTGGAGGGTGCTACGCTGCAACAGCCGAGTAGCCGAGTGCTGTTGGTGTGAATGCGCGGCAATGCGGCACTGCTGCACTGACAAAGCCAATACGAGCCAAAAAGCCAAGTTGGCAGGGTGGGAAGGGCCCATACCGAGAGAGCAGACACGAGGCCCACAAAAAGTAAAAGCTTCACAAGTAGACCCACGCAGGTGATGAGGGGGGGGGGGGGAGGAGGATGGTGGTGTCGTGAGCCTTCGCAGCGGACTGGCTGCGTTCAGGCGGCGATGGTGGTGGGGCTGGCAGTGGCTGCTAGAGGCGGCTGGCCACCTTCGGGCGTGAGCACCAAAAGCACTAGAGACTGCAGTCTCTTACAAGAGGAGGGCCGCTGGGCGACGAGGAGGGAAGAAGGCGAGCAAAGCCCCCCCTCCCATGTTGTACAGAGGAAAGAGGCGAGCAACGCCCCACCTGCTGCTGCTCCCACGCCCCCGCAAATCGCGTGCGCCCACGGCTGTTGTCAGGCACACAGCCCACCCTGCCCTGCTGTCTAGTGTGCATGTGGACAGTGCAGTCTTCAAGCCTGAACAGCTTGACAAGCTCCTCGCGTCCTCATGCCTCAGTTGTGTGCGGCATGCGTGTTTTCTTGCATGCATGCAACAGCGCCTGTTGCGCCCCCTCACCAACTCTCACCCCACTACCCCTTCCTCGCCACCACCCACAAGCGCCAGCCCCACTCAGCATGTTGATGCACGCGCGGCATTGCCATGCGTTCGCACCTGAACTGCGACAGGGTGACGTGCCCGTAGAGCTTGGAGGAGTTGTTGTCGCTGGCAGCGTCGTCGAAAAAGGGCTTCACGGGGGTGCCGCGGCGTGAGATGATGCTCTTTAGCCTGTCCAGAGCAGCTGCACACATCTCCTCGTCCTCGTCGCTCAGCACTTTGCTGGAAAACTGGTAGCGCGTGGGGTCGACCAGGTCCCACGGCTCCATGGGCGCGTCCGCCAGCGGCGTCTTGTCCAGGTTCTGCGCATGACACACCCCGCATATAAAGTCAGCGCTGATGCATGATGATGGGCATGCATGCATGCGTGAGAGTAGAGGTGGTGGGCCCCTACACACAAACGTGTTGCAAGGCGCAGCCGCTCCCACTGACGCCCCACGCTCGCCCTCACGCCCCACCTGAGTTCCGAAGATGACGTCCACCTCCCTGAGGAAGGACGCGTAGTCGACCATGCTGAGGCTGGGGCCGCGCTCCACGAGGTAGTGCTCCGCGATTGCGGCCAGCTCCGACGGGCTCATCTCCTTGTCTAGCTTGGCCATGGATAGTGCCGTGAGGAAGTGGTTCTCGTGGACGAACCCAGACCGCAGCTTGTCAAAGTCCATGATGAAGTCCTTGAGCCGTGTCCGATTCTTGTACACAATCTTCTTGCATTTCAGCATCGCTACCTCGTAGGCTGACTCAGTCATCGTGGGAACACGCTGCAGAGAACAACGCAGGGTGCACCACCTTGCAACAGTTGTGTGTGTCCACACTCAGAAGTGTGGACACACCAGAGTTAACCCCGTTTGACACGGGTCCTACTGGGGAGAGGGAGAGAGAGCAGCCTGCGTTCGCGCGCATCACAGCATCACAGCATTTTACACCGGAGGCAGCACTTGCCAGGCGGTGGCACGCACGCGCCAATTCCCTACTGAACTCAAAGCTCAGTCACCGCCACGAGGCCCCCCCCAAGGCCCCCCCCTCAATGTACTCCCAACGGCAGGCCTGACAGCACCACGCCACCACCAGCACCTGCAACGACACCGATACCAGAACCAACACCAGCACCGGCACCGGCACCGGCACCGCTCGGGTGTGGCAGGTAGCTGGCGAGAAGGTAAGGAGCGAGGTCCGCCTCGTGCGCTTCAGCGATGCGCTCCGCGTACGCCAGCCCTCGGTCCCACATCTCAGACGCGACGCCGGCCTCGGTCGGGCGCGCTAGGATTGAGTGGCGGCGCGCGTTCAAGGCCTGCGCAGAGCATGGGACAGGGAACAGGTGGCAGGGGATGGCGTCAGCAAGGTGCGTTGTGGTGTGTGGCTCGAGAGAAGCAGATGAAGGGTGCGCAGATGGACGTCCAGCGCGCGTCCAAGGCCTGTGCGGCAGGGCAGCAGGGAAGTATTAGGTGCGCAGCACAGCAGAGCAGAGCGCGCGCGGTTGTGCGTGTCGAGAGTTCGGGCGCGCGATGGCAGCTTGGCAGCATGGCAGCATGACAGCAGGGAAACAACTCCCACTGTGTTGCCCAAGGGGAGTCTGTGGAATGCTATTGGATGCCAAGAGGAGTTGGCTGTCACTACGCTGGCAAAGGCCCATGCCCCATTCCTACATGCCCCATTCCGACACGCCCCACCAATCACGCACGCACCGCCAGGCCGGGGTCGTCGCACGGCTTGATGATGAGCGTTTTGGCGGTCGCCGCGTGCTGACTGTCAGGAGCCAAGAACGCTTGGCAATGTCCCACAGAGACCAACAACCACGCCCATGCCGACACGCCCCCATTCCGACACGCCCCACCGACCACACACACTCACTGCCAGCCCGGGGTCGTCGCACGGCCGTCATGGGCCAAGGACGCTTGGCAATGCCCCAGGGAAACAACCCCACGCCCCATTCCGACACGCCCCATTCCGACACGCCCCACCAACCACACGCCCTCACCGCCAGGCCGGGGTCGTCGCACGGCTTGATGATGAGCGTCTTGGCGGTTGCTGCGTGCTGGTGCTCCACGAGGGAGCGCTTCAGCAGCCACCTGCACACATTCACAGTTAGTAGTAGTGAGGCACACAACGTGGGGGCGAGAGGGCATTTGGTGCGCGAGGAGTTGCTGATGTGCGAGGCGTTTGCTGCGTGCTGATGCTCTACAAGATGTCGCGCGCACACGTGCACACGTTCGTAGTAGTGAGACACACAACGTGGGGGCGAGAAGGCATTTGGTGTGCGAGGAGTTGCTGATGTGGGTGGCGTTTGCTGCGTGCTGGTGCTCCATAAGATGTCGCACGAACACGTCCACACGTTCGTAGTAATGAGACACACGACGTGGTGGCAAGAGGGCATTTGGTGCGCTGCAGCAGCCAACTGCACACGTGCACACAGTGAGTGCGGTGAGTGTGGTGGCGAGAGTGCATTTGGGCACGTGCACACGCATAGTGAGGGCATTCAGGCACGCGCACACATAGTGGGGGCATTTGGGCACGTGCACACATAGTGTGGTGGCGAGAGGGCATTTGGTGTGCGGTGGGTTGCTGAGGTGGGCGATGGTGGTGGTGTTCGCCACGCTGGTAGATGTGGATGGTCCTGGCGCCCTACAGGGGATCACAGTATACGTCAATGGTCGTGGCGGTGGTCCCGAGGGGAGGAGGTGATTCGCGTGTGCCAGACAGCTCTGATCTTGGTGGAGGAGCAGTGGAGGAGACGGAGACTTAGGGGGAGGGACGCCCCTAGAGTCCCTAGAGCCCCCAAGCAGTGGCTCCGCTAGGCGCCCCCTCTATAAGGCTTCAATAAGGCTTCTTTATCCAGATAAGCAAGGCCTCATGATGGGATCCTTATAGCAGGTGTGCCACTGGTCCCTAGCCACTGGTCTCTCCACACTTCCTCTCACCACAGCCCGCCGTCGATGCACGCGCTGCCCTTGACGTTCCGCTAGGTACCCCCTCTATACGGCTGAGGATTTAATGAGGATGCCTTATGCTCCGATAAGCAAGGCACCATTCTAGGATCCTATAAGGCGGTGTGCCGATGCCTATTCTCGCCACACTTCCTCTCACCACAGCCCGCCGTCGATGCACGCGCTGCCCTTGACGTTGACAAACATGCGCCAGTCGAGCAACTGCGTGCGCGTGTGTGTACGTGTGTGTGTGTGTGTGTGCATGCGTGTGTGAGCGCGTGTGTGTGTGCATGTGTGTGTCAGTGGTTCCGTTAGGGATCTTGGAAAAATGATGGCTCAACCCGGGCTTCACGCTCAGTTTGCCAATCTCAACCCGACGGAGGCGAATTTCGCCGGGAAAAGTGAGAAAATGCCGATTTTCACACTTTTTCGGGTCGGACTTCGCGCAATCTCAACCCGACGCGCAAGCCTGAAGCGGCAAATCTCAACCCGAAAGTGCACTTTGTCGGGTTGCGGGGTGGCTAACGGAAACACTGGTGTGTGTGTGTGTATGCATGTGTGTGTATGCATGTGTGTGTATGCATGTGTGTGTGTGTGTGTTGGCCCTAACGACAACCAACATATAGCCACGCTTATAGCCACGCTTACAGCCACGCTGCCACGCTTATAGCCATGCTGCCACGCTTTTAGCCACGCTTACAGCCACGCTTATAGCCACGCTGCCAGGGAAGGCGCTATAAGCTTATATGTTGCAACGCCCCACCACCACCCCTCACCCACCAGCGGTATGTGTGCGCTCGCAAGCACCACTCGGATCAGATCCGTCCGGCACGTAAACTCAGAGATCGCGCGCGTGCGCAGCAGCGGGAGCGTCGTGACAAGCAGCGAGGCGCGACTGCGCGCGCGTGTGTGTGGTGTTGTGTGTGTGTGGATGTGCGCAGCAGAGGGAGCATCGTGACAAGCAGCGAGGCGCGGCTGCGCGCGTGTGTGTGTGTGTGTGTGTAAACTCAGAGATCGCGCGCGTGCGCAGCAGCGGGAGCGTCGTGACAAGCAGCGAGGCGCGACTGCGCGCGCGTGTGTGTGGTTGTGTGTGTGTGTGTGTGTGTGTGTGTGTGTGGATGTGCGCAGCAGAGGGAGCGTCGTGACAAGCAGCGAGGCGCGGCTGCACGCGCGTGTGTGTGTGTGTGTGTGTGTGTAAACTCAGAGATCGCGCACGTGCGCAGCAGCGGGAGCGTCGTGACAAGCAGCGAGGCGCGACTGCGCGCGCGTGTGTGTGGTTGTGTGTGTGTGTGTGTGTGGATGTGCGCAGCAGAGGGAGCGTCGTGACAAGCAGCGAGGCGCGGCTGCGCGCGCGCGCGTGTGTGTGTGTGTGTGTGTGCACGTAAACTCGGAGATCGCATGCGTGCGCAGCAGCGGGAGCGTCGTGACAAGCAGCGAGGCACGGCTGCGCACGCGTGTGTGTGTGTGTGTGTGTGTGTGTGTGTGTGTGTGTGTGTGTGTGTGCACGTAAACTCGGAGATCGCGCGCGTGCGCAGCAGCGGGAGCGTCGTGACAAGCAGCGAGGCGCGTCTGCGTGTGTGTGTGTGTGTGTGTTTGTGTGGATGTGCGCAGCAGCGGGAGCGTCGTGACGAGCAGCGAGGCGCGGCTGCGTGTGTGTGTTCGTGTGTGTATGTGTGTGTGTGCACACGCGTGTGTGGAGGTGCGCAGCAGCGGAAGTGTCGTGGCAAGTAGCGAGGTGCGGCTGCATGCGTGTGTGTGTGTGTGTATTTTACACCCTATGTGTGTGTGTATGTGTGTGTATGCGAGCGCGTGTGTGTGCATGCACGTAAACTCGGATATCGTGCGCGTGCGCAGCAGCGGGAGTGTCGTGGCAAGCAGGGAGGCACGGCTTAGGTTTTAGGTTTTAGGTTTTAGGGGTGTGTGTGTGTGTGTGCGTGCGCAGCAACGGAAGTGTTGTGGCAAGTAGCGAGGCGCGGCTGCGTGCGTGTGTGTGTGAGTGTGTGTATGTGTGTGTGTGTGTGCGCGCGCGCACGCGTGTGTGGATGTGCGCAGCAGCGGGAGTGTCGTGACAAGTAGGGAGGCACGGCTACGTGTGTGTGTGTGTGCAGCACCAGGCGCGCAGCGTGTATGCCAGCGCATGTGTGTGTGTGTGTGTGTGTGGCTGTGTGTGTGTGGCTGAATGAATGTACAGGACTCGGGGGAATGGGCAGAGAGAGCATCGCTAGGTCGTGGTAGACCCCGGTCCAGGTCACAGTAACAGCAACAGTAACAGTAACACCGGCTTCCCAGAAGAGACGCCTGGTAGGTCCTAGTACCACCACCAAGACCCCTACCAGTCCTGGTAAACCCTAAACGCCCTCATTAGGAGCTCACTTAGCCATCACCTAACCCTAATGGAGCCCTCACCCTGCGGAGCACCGCGCGGCTGCGTCGACCGGCAGCGTATCGTGCAGCCAACGATTCACGAGCGAACCAAGGACACCAACCTGCGAGTGTGAATATATATATGGTGCGTGTGTGTGTGTGTGTGTGGGTGTGTTGAGGGGGGGGGGAGCGTATCGTGCAGCCAGCGAGTCACGAGCAAACCGAGGACGCCAACCTGAACATGGAAGCGTTTTGGGAGGGGGGGGGCGTGTGCGTGTGCGTGTGCGTGTGTGTGTGCGCATGCATGGGGGGGGGCGTGGGCGTGCGAGCGTGCGTGTGTGTGTGCGCATGCACACACTCCCAGCTCCCTCCCTCCCTCCCTCCATCCATCCCTTCCTTCCTTCCTTCCTTCCTTCCTTCCTTCTTTCCTTCCTTCCTTCCTTCCTTCCTTCCTTCCTTCTTTCCTTCTTTCCTTCCTTCTTTCCTTCCTTCCTTCCTTCCTTCCTTGTTCCCTCCCTCCCTCCCTCTCCCCTGCCCCCTCCCTCCCTCCTTCCCTCCCTCCCTTCCTTGCTCTCTCCCTCCCTCCCTCCCTCACCATGCCGAACGGCCGCCGCGCGATCGCATGCTGCTCCTGCTTGAACAGATCGACGCCCCTGGTTTGTTAAGCATGGTGTGAATGGCCGTTGGAACTTGGGAATCAAATGTAGGCGTAATTGCAACTGGCACATGGCGTACCACAAGCAGTGGCCATGCGCCCAATAGGCAGACAGTGGAATCCATCAGAATCACTAAACCTGGCCGCGGCACCCTCGAGGCACGCGCCCGACGCGCCGAGCGACGCTGCGACCGCGCCGCTGCTGGACCCTAGCAGCGGGATGCGGGAGAGGTCAAAGCGCTGTCGGAGCCCGTGGAGCACGCCTGTGTGTGTGCGTGTGTGTGTGGTTTGAGGCGTGTGCGTGTGAGTGAGTGTGGGTGGGTGGGTGGCGTGTGCCCGCACGCGCGTGCGCGTGCGCGTGTGTGTGGGCGCGTCGGTGAGGGAAGGGGATGCACACGCGCGCACACGCGCGTGTGTGTGCGTGCGAGCGGGCAGGGGCTGGGGAGGGAGCGTGCACGTACCTAGTTGCCAGAAGATCAGGATGCCAGCGCCTGGGAGGCCCAGGCTCAGACCCACACGCTTGACCGCCCCACCCACCACTCCACCCGCTGCGGCACCTGCGACAGACGTCGCGCGCAGGCATCGTGAGGGCATCGTGAGGGCACGACGTGGGCCCATACATGCCGTCCACGCGGGCATCGTCACACGCGGGGCGTCAGCGACCAGAGGGGCGCTGTGGCCAACATGGGGCTGGCGTATGCATGGCGAGAACCTTGCATGCATGCAGGATGCATGTGCCAGGCGCACTGCAGCTCCACAGCGGCACAGCAGCGGCATGCATTCATCTCCCGATGCCCCAGCCTCACCAGCCATCGCTCCAGCCCAGTGGCCGGTGCCAGCCACAATCCAACGCCACCCCTAGCGCCGCGACGGCGACCAGCGGGCTCGCTGCGCCCTATCCACCTAAAATCTCTCCTCTTGCGAGTCCAAGTTATCCTTGATGCCAGGGCATCCAGAATCGTCTCGGAACCGCCCCACACAAAGTACCCCACACACCCCAACACCGACCGACACTGCCTACCCAGTGAGGCCAAAGTGATGCACCGTTAGGTTCTTCTTGATTATTCGTATTGACAGAGGTGGAAAGCGGGGCCACGGCACAAGAGCAACATCTGCGCAACACCGAACAACTTTCTTGCTCGAAGAACCGTTAGCGTAGCAGCCATGCCCTCGACAGCCCAGGCCCACATGGAGCAGCACTACAAGAAACAATTCATCATGGAGATGCAGGGGAAAGGAAAACTGCCACGATTCCCCACAGACGCGTCTGAACGCAAGGTGCGTTCAGACTCCACTCACTCAGTGACTGGCTGGCAGTCTCAGCAGACAGAGGCTCGTGGACAGGGGCTGGTGGTGGGAAGGGCCTGGCAGGGAGGGGCACGCCATACAGTAGAGCGCATGGGGCGACAGCGTGCGTGTGCATGGGCGTGCTGCAGCTGGTGCGTGTGCGTGGCGCTGAAAAGTGCCTGCCGCGTGTTGCCTTCCCGCCGCAGGCCGCCGTCTGCGACCACACCGTCAAGCGCATCTTCCCGCCCAGCTTTGGAGGCCTGGACGGCGCGATCGCATCGATGCTCGACAACGCACAGGCGAGGCCTGCACCACGCCTGCGTCTGGACGCGACACACACACAAGCACGCACGCACGCACACACAACCATATACGCACGCTCGCACAATACGCCCGCACGCACGACACGTGTATTTGTAAGCACGTCGTCCTCGACGTCGTCCTTGAGCAGAAGGCGTGCCGCCGCGTGTGCAATGCCGCCGCTGCCGCTCGGAGCAATCTCACGTGCGCGCATGGCGTCCAACAGCCTGCAAACCCACCGCGCGCAGGCGAACGTAGCCATGGCGACGCGCGTGGACCCGCTCGCGCCTAGCGGCACGACTCGGTCTTGGACACTACCGACACCGGAGGCAGCCAAGGAGGGAGCGGGCTCGCTGGCTGGCAGCACGGCGAGCGCTCAGGGCGTCACGCGGGCGACGGAGAAGGCGGTGCAGCGGCAGGCGCTGAAGGTGCGTGGTGTGTGTGTGTGTGTGTGTGAGAGAGAGAGGGGGGGGGAGGGGGGGGCTCCCAAGTGTGTGTGTGTGTGTGTGTGTGTGTGTGTGTGTGTGTGTGTGTGCACGCATGTGTGCGCTTGTGTGCCTCTCAAGTTTGCCTTGTGGTGTGCTGCACGTCACGTGCTCCTCCCTAGACACACACGCCACGTGACACCCCCACCCCCACCCCCCTACACACACCCTCACCCTCACCCCACCCATCCCGGCGCGACCATGGCAACAAGACAAGATACCTCAGGTGCCTGCCTGATAGTTGTGAGCATCATTAACCTCGCCTCAGGGTGGCTGGGCCCAGCCCGACCTCACCCTCACCCCACCCACCCCGCCCCTACCATCCCGGCCGACAGGACAAGATGGCTCAGATGGAGGGATTTGCACACGAGGCACAGACGGTCACGCCACCCACCCCGCCCCTCACCCCACCCACCCTGCCCCGACCACGGCAACACGACAAGATGGCTCTGATGCCTAGTTGCATGACGACTGCATAATCCAGCATCATCACCCTCACCCTCACCCCACCTCGACCCACGCCGACCTCACCCTCACCCCACCCACCCCGCCCCGACCACCCCGGCCGACAGGACAAGATGGCCCAGGTGGAGTCTGATTTGCACGAGGCACGGACGGTCACGCCACCTACCCCGCCCCTCACCCCACCCACCCTGCCCCGACCATGGCAACACGACAAGGTGGCTCTGATGCCTGCCTGATAGTTGCGGCACAAACACGACTGTAAAATCCAGCGGCACCACCCTCACCCTCACCCCACCCACCCCAAACTCACTCACCCCGACCCACCCTGACCTCATCTCACCTTGACCACCCCGCCCCGCCCACCCCGGCCAACAGGACAAGATGGCTCAGATGGAGTCTGATTTGCACGAGGCACGGACGGCGCGGGTCGCGATGCAGGAAGAGCTTGCGACGCTGCGGTTGTCTCTCAATGCATGAGCGGGTTACCCAGTACGCTGGGACCTACGTACGGTATGTACGTACGTACGTTCGTGAAGGACGTATTCCGTACGTTCGGTACAAGTTAAAGGCGTAGAGGTTGTAACACTGGCGGGGGGCCGCAGTGATAGCTGTGACACGATGAGCGTGCTCAGGGGGGGGGGGGGGCAGCAGGAGAGGTGAAGAGGCATAGCTTTTCAGGTTGGGTTGGCTAAATGATGATTATGATC
This sequence comes from Chlamydomonas sp. UWO 241, assembly GCA_016618255.1. Taxonomy (NCBI): domain Eukaryota; kingdom Viridiplantae; phylum Chlorophyta; class Chlorophyceae; order Chlamydomonadales; family Chlamydomonadaceae; genus Chlamydomonas; species Chlamydomonas priscui. The sequence goes on along the minus strand of VFSX01000065.1, from coordinate 254,657 downwards.
AGATTATGACGATGGATTTTACAGTTACCAATGACCCATCCACAAGGAGTCCAGGCTAGCACGCAAGATGGCACGCAGGCAAACTCAACTTGTAATTCAAGCACCCCACTCCCACAGACTGCGCACGCGCTGTCGCCCCCTCAACCCTTGTCTAATCACCCTAGTGTGCGCGCGTGTGCATGTGCGCGTGTGCGTGTCTGAGCCCCCAACGTGCGCACGCGGTGTCTTCCAACATCACCACCCTCGCCCCAATCTAACTGTCGCGAGTGGGCTGTGCGTGTGCGTGTGCGTGTCTGTAATTTGAGTGAAGAGAGGGGGGGAGGGGAAGGGGGTCATGTGTGTGTGTGTGTGTGTGTGTCACACCCTGCTATGTGTGTGCGTACGTGTGCGCGCATGTGTGCGCGCCGTGCAATAAAAAGAGTGCTGTTGTGCGCGTGCCAAAAAGCAGCAACGCCACAGGGCTACGGTGCGCACACACGTGTGCCCCGGACTAGCTCACCGAGATCTGCTCACTCCTGCCTGCGTGCGCTGTGCGTGTGTGTGTGTGTGTGGGGGGGGGGGGGTAAGCTCTGTGTGACCCGCTGAACTACCTCTCATCAGAAGGGTCTCTTCTCTCTCTTTCTCTCAGGTCTCTCTACTGCTGCCACCAAAGTCAAGATCTCGCTCCCAGATCCAGCGTGGGGCCCGTAACCCCACACCGCGTGGCCCGTAACCCGTAACCCTCGGAACCCTTCCCGTTACCCTCCCGTAACCCTCCCCGTAACCCTGAGTCAACGCCATTCAAGGCCAGTCAACGGTGTGGGGCGCACATCCACACCGTTTCATACCTTTTCGAGTTACGGGGTATTACGGGGCACTTTGCGAGGGGTGGCCCGTAAGCTCCGTAACGTTACGGGGAGGATACAGTTACTGCTTCTAGGGGATGGGGGGTCAAGTGGCGCTTGCCAATCTACTTGACCGCCGTGGTGGAGGGGCCGGCGCCTGAGGGGCAGCCGGACCGTACACCACGGCTCTCCACCCGACCGTATCCTGAGCACGCTCAAACGCCGTGTCCGAAAAAGTCTTCCAATCAGAACGAGTGCCACTAGTTTCGCCTAGCTGCTGAATCAGTAGCTTAAGAAAATAGTGTTGGGAGAAGGCTGGAGGCCGGCCTTGCTGCCGAGCCACATCCATTGTGCAGTTAGAAGTCGTACGAGGAAGACGAGAAGCCGGCATGCGCATCACATGGCCTAGCCACTGCATTGATCGCTTTGCCACAAGGCTCTCAATTGGCTCAGTGTCGCACGCCTGCCGAATATAAGTTAATCTGTGCCGGTCGACCAGGCACACACCCAGAATGCGACGAAGGCAGTTAGAGTGGGCAACCTCCAATCGAGTCAGTTGTGTTTTAGAAGGGTATGCATGCATGGGACTTCATCCATGCGAGTACCGCTTTGACACGAGCAGCAAAGCTGCTCGAGGGCATGCGCACGGGCACTGACACAACCGCAGGCGTGGCCCTGCTGCTCCAACTGGCAAAGGAGCGGCTGCCCGAGATGCAGGCACAGGCTCTTGCCAACACGCTGTGGGCAGTGTCCAAGCTAGATGTGGATTACCATGCGTTCGTGGATGCTCTTCTCAGCGAGGCAAGGCCAAAGCTATCGACTTTCACAAATCAGGAGCTGTCTAACACGGCCTATGCCGTGGCCAAGCTGGGCCGTAAGAACATGACCTTCATGTCAGCGCTGCTGGACACAGCCTCAACCAAGCTGTCCTCCTTCAACGCCCAGGACCTCGCCAACATCGTGTGGGCCATCGCAAAGATGGGGCACCGGAATAAGGTCTTTGTCAGCCTGCTGCTGGTGGAGGCCAAGCCCAAGCTGTCCAGCTTCACTGACCAGGCCCTGGTCAACGTAGCGGGGGCGCTGGCCACTATGGGCTACGAGGACGCGGCTTTCATGGGCGCTCTGCTGGTGGTTGCCAAGACCAAGCTACCCACCTTCGATGCGCGGAACCTATCCAACACAGTGTGGGCGCTGGCCACGCTGGGCTTCAAGGATGCAGCGTTCATGGACGCTGTACTGGTGGCGGCTGTTACCAAGCTACCCAGCTTCACTACCCAGGCCCTGGCCAACACGGCGTGGGCGCTGGCCACCGTCGGCTACTACAACGCAGCGTTCATGGGTGCGCTGCTGGTGGTTGCCAAGACCAAGCTACCCACCTTCGATGCGCAGAACATCTCCAACACGGCGTGGGCGCTGGCCACCCTGGGCCACAGGGACGCAGCGTTCATGGGCGCTCTACTGGTGGCGGCTGTCAGCGAGCTTCCTAGCTTTGAAGCCCAGAATTTGTCCAACACGGCGTGGGCACTGGCCACCCTGGACTACAACGATGCTGTGTTCATCGGTGCTCTGCTGGTGGCGGCCAAGCCCAAGCTGCCCAGCTTCACCATCGCAGCTGTGATTCAGATGGACATCGCATTGACCAAGTTCAACGTCGAGGATGCGGAGTTCAGGCGCGCTCTAGAGGCACGCCGTGCCCAGCTGGGCCGGGGCTAGTAGTGGGGTTGGGCTGGGTGAGGTGAGGGGAAGGGTCGAGTCAAGTTGGCGGGGAGACAGGGACACTTAACAAACATTTTTCAAGTGTACTGTGTGATGATGGATGTTACAGTCAGGGACACCTCTAAAGGCGTATAAGACCGTGCTCGGCGCCATATGGCCCGAGCACCTTACTGAGATGGCTGGCTGTTGGTGGTAGGGAACCCCAACTCTGTAAAGAGCGTGGGCGCACCCCTAGGTCCCCTACCGCAGCGGCAGCAAACGCTTGTTGAAGTCGGTGAGCGCATGTTGGGAAACGGAAAACGCAAGGCAGGTTCGTCGCCAATTGCCAGAAGAGACATCCCCCCGTGGGGAGAAAGGCCAAGACGTGGCCGAAAAGGATATCCAGCCGGGCCGCAACCTCTAACGTGTTAAGGGGTTTTCTAACTGGGATTTCAACCAGCATTCACAGGATTCTCAACCTGTTACCCTTAACCCGGCTCTGAGCAGAAGCTGACCCCTTGTAGTTGCACCGAGCACGACATTGGACGTGTCGCAGGCCCCCCCCCCTGCTGAAGGGGGGAGGCACAGAAGGACTCGGTGAGGGGCACATCCCTAAGCCTAACTACCTAGAAAGGGGCTGGAAAAGGCGGTCAGTAGTGACCAACAGTGTGGGATTTGGTGATAGGTTAGAAAGCAAGCTTGCCCCCCGGTTATAGCGGATAAATATGTTCCTTCTGCATACTCCGTTTTGAGGTCGTCATCTTTGAGGCAGCTTTCACGTGTGAGACCCAGCGTGGGCATTTCTCAGGTGCGCCAGCTGCGGTGCACTGCAAACGGCACAGTCCACCGCAGCTCCTCGGGAACCCACGCTTGGGTCCCCGCCACTATCGTGGCTGCCTCATTGACTCCTAATTCAAAACATCGTTCGCTTCAGGTCAATTATTCCTCCCGATCCTCTACCATCTCCAGGCTTGTGTTACGTATATCAAGGCACGAGACCAGAAAGTTGGCCATGTCACGCCAAAAACAAGGGTAAAGTAGCCCCGGGCTGGGGTTCATAAACGCCCGCATCTTCGCATCCAAGCCTTTATCGTCCCCAGGGACGCTCAGGAAAAGGGTGTGGAACTGTACGCGTGTCTCCGTATACGCTGGACACTCAAAAATCACGTGTGCCTCATCCTCCCGCATGCCACAAAGGCGACAGAGCCTCTGGCTGCGTGGCTCTGCCTGCGCCGTGTGGCGCCCCTTCTCTATCTGCAGTTCATGCAGCCCCATTCTAAAGCGTGCGAGTGTCGTGATCTGGGCGGCGCTGTTCAGCCCCGTCCAGAGCATTGGTGCGCCGCCACAGTCGTCTGCCATCCACCGCAAGTAAGTAAGCATCTTGAAGCGGTGTGACCATGAGTCAGGCACTGAGCGGACGACGCTGAGCTGGTTGGCGTCCTCTGGCAGCTCTGGTGTGCTGGTCTCTGATGCCAGCCAACCTGCCGCTGCTGTCTCTAGCAGGCGGGCGATGCCCCCCGCCTCCTGGCCCCACACCAGCGTGTGCCCCACTGTGCTGAGGCACTCGCTCAGCTGTGCCACCCAGCTCTCTCGCACGCCACCCGCCGCTAGCTCCCAGCTCTCCCGCATTGCCGCCTTCAGCAGATCGCCATCCGGCCGCCGTAGCGCTTTCGCCCAGAAGCGCGCCGCCTGCCGCAGCCAGTCGGTCGACAGCGGTCGCCAGCCCACCTCCGTCGCCAGCAGCGATAGCTGTTGCCCACACCTGCGAATACGGAGGGCCTCGCGCACAGATTGCAAGTGCAGGGCTTCCATGGCGCGCCACTTGCGGCGCGCCGCCTTGGAGGGGCCCCCGTCCCCTCCAGCCAACCCCCACTTGTCGGCTGCCCCCGAGAAGATCCCCTGTACCCCCATGCCCGCCCCCGCCATCAACCCTGGGCCCCAGATCTCGCACCCGTAGTTAATTACAGGTCGCACCAGTGCGTTGAACAGGTGCGCCTTTACTCCCACGTTGTGGAGGCCCATGGCATCGTATCTGCGCGCTAGGGCGAAGCGTGCACGCTGGCCCGCCCCCTGCCTCTGCTCCAGCCCCGCGCCTATTGCCCGACGGCTCCCAAAAAGCATGCCCAGATATTTAAACTCGTGATTGATGGGCAGGTCCATACCAGCGTACTTCAGGGTCACCCTTCCCCTGGCGCTCGTGACCGGGCAGTACTGGTCGTTAAACACCACCCCCTCAGATTTGCGGACATTGACAGTGAGAGCGTGCGTCCTGCAAAAAACGTGAAGTGCATCTAGCAAGCGCTGGAGCGCCTCCGGCGTCTCTGCCATGAGCACGAGGTCATCTGCATACAAGAGTAACCGTAGGAGCCGCCTGTTTGCTCCTGTCCCTAGGGGGACCCCGACCTCTGGCATCTGTGCGTCAAGCTCCCCTTCTAGTGAGTCGATAAACAGCCCAAACAAAAGCGGCGACATTGGGTCGCCCTGCATGACCCCCTGGCGTGTGGTGAAGCCTGGTCCCACCGTGCCGTCTATGCGCACGCACATGCCAGCCTCATCGTACAGTGATGTCAGGGCTGCTAAAAACGCCCCCCCCACCCCCAGGCTCTTAAGGCACTCCCACATATGTGTACTGTGAACATGTGTACTGTGAACATGTGTACTGTGAACATGTGAACATGTGTACTGTGAACATGTGTACTGTGAACACCGGCAGACGCGCACCCTTACTCTATTATCAGCCGTGTGATGCCGCCAAACATGTAGCCCGCCGCCTGCCTGCATCCCTTATCACCAGCTCCCCCTGACTGCCTGCGCCACCACTGATTTTCTCCGTGCCGCCTGTTGGACAGCCACCGACGCGCATCGCGCGTTAGTCACGTCACTGCCACGCTTCAGCGCTCTGATACCACCGCCCACGGTGCCACGCTACTGAACGGAGGGATGCTCTGCTACCGTCTATTTGCAACGCACTGGTGCCGACCAACTCTAAACTGCCTCTCCCGCCGCCTCGGTGGCCCCAGTTCTGCATGTCGCACCGCGTCCCCGTCACATCACGCACGCATAGCAAGCTGCCGCCCCGGTATCGGGCTGCCCGCCACCATCGACGAGGTGGCGCCCGTGTTGGCTGCTGCTATTGTCGAGAAGTGGTGGCCGCCCGCCGTTGCGTGCTCACTCGTTGCCCGTACGGCGACATCGGCCCACTAGCCCCGCCGCCTCACATCGCGTTGTGCGAGCGTGACTGAATGCGCGACGAGCTGCCGCCTGGGCTGCCCGCCGCCATTGACAAGAGGCGGTGGTTGCCCGTGTGCAGGGAGTGAGCACCCCCTCTCGCGTGCTCTCTGCCCGGGCCTCACCGGTGACACTGGCCCACTCGCCCTGCCGCCTCGCACCGCGTCGTGCGATCGCGACTGTGAGTGCGAGGTGCTGCCACCCGGGGGCTGCCTGCCATTGACGACAGGTGGTGGCCGGTTGAGGGAGCGTGCGCTCTCTACCGGGACCCCAACGGTGACGCCACATCACATCGCGCCCCGCGTACTCGGCCTGCCGCCTCACATCGCGTTGTGCGAGCGCGACTGCGAGCGCGAGGAGCTGCCGCCCGGGCTGCCCGCCATCGACGAGAGGTGGTGGCGGCCGACGGAGCCGACGCGCGGCGACATCGCGCCGCCCGAGCCCACGGGGTCAGCGCCAGCACTCGGGAGGCTGCCCATGCCGCCCCACCTGCGCGCGCACATGGTGATGATGGATGTTACAGTCGTGTGGGCATGAATACATACCCAACAGGCTGCCCATGCCGCCCCACCTGCGCGCGGGTGGTGATGATGATGTTAACAGTTTACAGTCTACAGTACGCACCCTCGGGGCATGGGATTGAGGGAGCTGCCTAGCGAGGCTAGCTACCATAATGTGATGATGATGGATGTTACAATCATGTGTGACGTGCGCACTCAACAGACAGCGTGTCACATAGGATGGACGGCAAGTTGTGTGACGCTGAACTTCATCCCTCAAGATCGCACTTGATACAGGGTGCATACGATGAGTATGGATTCTACTGTCATGTGTGACGCACGAATGCACACCCCACAGGCAGCGCATCACATAGCTGGATTGGGGGACGAATTTGTCAATTTGAACTGTACCCCCAGGTCGCACTGAAAACTGGGCTCGCGCGGGCGGGTGCACAGACTTCTCTCGTGCGGGTGGTGCGCAAAGCGCGCAGCAGGGCGGCACGCACACGCGCGTGCGTGTGCGCTCGTGTGTATTTGCGCGTGAATGCTCGAGCGGCGTGCGATAACGTGGCGTGCAAAAACAAGGCGTGCGAGAACGCGGTGCCTGGCGCGACCACGCACGCGCATCGCTCCATCCACCCGCTCACTTGAGTGCAGGAGCCCAGGCAGGGCGGCGTTCGGGCGGGGCTTGGCACGCGGCGCATGAACGTAATTGTGTGTGTGTGCATTGAAACCACCAATAGCCAGCCAGTGCTTATATATAGTGCTCGGGCGCTGGCAGATCATCCTGTGCGACGCCTGTGTGCCACACACGGCAGCATCCATCATCATAGATCCAAGCACTCACTTGGAGGCTCCCATGCAGGGATGGCACCAGGGCTACCATCGGGCGGGATGACATTGGGCGGGGCTGTCGCATGCGCGCAATTGGGTGCGGACACACAGTCTTTATGATCTCTCTCCAATGTGCATCCATGCACACACTCACTTGGAGGCGCCCATGCAGGGAGACATCGGGCGGGGCATCGAGCCCGGCTTGTCCCCCGGTCCGGGCATGAAGCCGCCGTCGTCGTCGCTGTAGCCCTGCAGCGTGCACGTGTGTGTGTGTGTGTGTGTGAAGGGTGTATGTGTGGGAAGTGAGGAGGCCTGAGCATGAACCCGCCGTTGTTGTCGCTGTAGACCTGCAGTGTGCACGGATGTGTGTGTGTGTATGTGTGTATGTGTGAACGGTGTGTGTGTGTGTGGGAAGAGAGGAGGTCCGGGCATGGGGCCGCTGCGTCGTCGCTGTCGCCCTGTGGTGTGCACGTGTGTGTGTGTGTATGTGTATGTGTGTGTGCGTGTGTGTGTGATCGATTGATATGAAGAGTCATGAAAGGGGGCGTGCGCACACCAGTCCCACCACACACCTGCACGTCCCCCGCGCCCTTGCTCTCTTGGTGTGAGTGTGTGTGTGTGTGTGTGTGTTAAGGCACAGGTAAGAGCCGCAATCCAGGTTGCCCGTGGGGTACGAACTGTAACGAATGTCTCTCTCCCTCTCTCTGTCGTTTTCTCTCGTCAGTCTCTCTCCCTCTCTCATAGGTCGATGAGCAAGACACACCTGCACGTCCCCCGCGCCCTCTCTCCCTCTCTCTCTCTTGTCTCCCTCTCTCTCCCGCTTCTCCCGCTCTCATAGGCCTTTCAGACGCACCTGCACGTCCCCCGCGCCCTCTCTCACTCCCTCCCTCCCTCTCTCTCTCTCTCTTGCCCCCTCTCCTTCTCCCCCTCTCATAGGCCTTTCAGACGCACCTGCACGTCCCTCGCGCCCTCGCTCTCTCCCTCTCTCTCTGCCTCTCTCTCTCCCTTTCTCTCCCTCTCTCTCCCTCTTCCTCCCTCTCTCTCCCTCTCTCTCCCTGTCTCATAAGCACCTGCACGTCCCCCGCGCCCTCGCTCTCGTGGTCGTGGTCAGTTACGTCGGTGGCGCCTGTTGCGGTGTGGAGGTGTGGGGTGTCGGGTGGTGTGGGAATGTGTGTGTGTGTGTGTGTGTGTGAGTGTGTGTGTGGTCTCATGGTTGTGGTCCGTCGCGTCGGTGGCGCCTGTTGCGGTGGTGTGGAAGTGTGGTGTGGAAGTGTGGTGTGAGGTGTGGAGGTGTGGTGGCGCCTGTTGCGGTGGTGTGGTGTGGGGTGGAGATGTCACACACAGGCTTTGCACCAGCTTTGCGCGCGCGCTTGTGTGTATGTGTGTGTGTGTGCGACCTTGCTCCTGTGGTCGTTGTCGGTCGCTTCGGTGGCGCCTGTTGCGGCGGTTGGAGGTGTGGGGCAGGGGTGGTGTGGGAAGGTGTGGAAGGGCACACACGGAAGCGCGCGCATGTGTGTGTGTGTGTGTGTGGTCACGTGGTCGTTGTCGGTCGCGTCGGTGGCGCCTGTTGCGGTGGTGTGGAGGTGTGGTGTGTTGGTGTGTGGTGTGGAAGTGCGGTGTGGTGTGAAGGTGTGGGCACACACCCGTGCGCCCGAGGCGTGTGAGGCCACGCATGGGCCTTGCACGAGCTTTGTGAGCGCGCGTGTGCGTGTGTGTGCGTGTGTGTGTGCGCGTGTGTTTGCGACCCACCGCCCTCGCCAGAGTCACTCGTCGCGTTCGCCATGTGTGCACGCGCATGCGTGTGCTTACGCTGCTTGCGCGCGCGCGTGCGCGCGTGAGTGTGTGTGCGCACGTGTGTGCGCGAGTGTGTATTTGCGACCCACCGCCCTCCCTCACTCATCGCATTTGCCATGACCGGCGCGCCCGCCGTGCCCGCGCGCGCGCGCATGCGTGTGTTTGCGCCATTTGCGCGCGCAGGCGCGCACGTGCGTGTGTATGTGTCTTTGTGCGCACGCGTGCGTGTATTTACGCTGCTTGTGCGCGCGTGTGTGCGTGCGCGCACGCGTGGTTGTGTGTGCGCGCGTGTGTGCGCGTGTGTGTTTGTGACCCACCGCCCTCGCCGGAGTCACTCGTCACGTTCGCCACGACCGGCATGCCCGCCGCGCCCGCGCCGCGCTTGCGCCTGCCGCCGCCGCCGCGCGCGTCCCTCGGGGACCCCGCGCGCGCCGCCTTGGCCACCGCGTCTGCTGCCTTGGCGACAGCGTCCGCGTGCTCCTCTAGTGCCTCTGCTGCTGCTGCTTGCGCGTGGAGCGAATTGCCGATGCCCGACTCGGAGTCGGTGCTTGGGGCCTGCATGTGTGTGTGTGTGCGTGTGTGTGTGTGTGTGTGTGTGTGTGTTTGGGTTTGTGTGTGTGTGTGTGTGCATCTGCGTGCTCCTCCAGGGCCTCTGCTGCGGCTGGCTGGCCGTGGAGCGAATTGCCAATGCTCGACTCTGAATCGGTGCTGGGGACCTGCATAATTTTGATTGTGTGTGTGTGCGTGTGCGCGTGTGTGTATGTTTGTGTGTGTGTGTGTGTGTGTCTGCGTGCTCCTCTAGCGCCTCTGCTGCCGCTGCTTGCACGTGGAGCGAACTGCCGATGCCTGACTCTGAATCGGTGCTGGGGGCCTGCATGGTGTTGAATGGGTGGGGTGGGGTGAAGGGACATGCAGAGCGTATGTGTGTGTGTGTGTGTGTGTGTGATGTGGGGGCTGGGAGGGGTGATGCTTGCACGTGGAGAGGCTGCGCGATGCCCGACTCGGAATCGGTGCTGGGGGCATGCGTGGTTTTCATGGGGGGTGGGGGTGGGGGTGGGTGTGTGTGGGGGGGAGGTGCTCCTCTACAGTGTCTGTGATGATGGCGGTCTTCATCATGATGGTTTTGTACACAGATAGCGAGCGGGTGCAAGCACCCGCCCATGCAATGAGAATGCACATGCAGGACAGCCCCAGACAGCTGCCACCCAGCTACTTTGGTGCCCAGTGGAAAATCTATCACCGTAATTCTAGCGTGAATCGCTGGCGAGCCAAGCGGCAGCCCTGGCGTGGAGCACGAAAACGAGCCGCCAAGTGTGCTGTGATGATCACCGCCCTTGATTTGAGACCCCCGACTACAGTAAATCTATCTCACTCACCTGGTCTAGCCCCTCGATCTCTGCCGGCTCTCTCTGTCACCCACACTTTCTCTCTCTCTCACTATGTTTCTCTCACTCTCATATCTGTGTGTCTCAACTCTTTCTCACTCAGTTGCTCTCACCTGGATTAGCCCCCGACCAAACTATCTCTGTTTTGCTCACTCACTCTAGAGACCCCTCTCGATGTTCCTCTCACTCCGTCTCTTTTGATCTTTCCCTGCCTCTCGAGATTGCTGTCTCTTTCTCTCCCTCTCTGTCTTTCTCTCTCTGCGACCGGCCTGGCTTGGCCTGGCTCATCTCTCATGTGAAAGGCCAAGGGAGGCCAGTCACTCACCACCAGTTACAGTTACATCGGCTTTCCAGCAAAGACTACCTCTAGTCCTAGTACCACCGCCTAGACCCAAGTCCAGTTCTGGCCCTAACAATTACTTGTGAGGGGCGGTAGCCACCAGCCGGCTGCCTGCCAACGTGTAGTCCCACAGCAAAAAGGAGAGCTATTGTGCAACGCCTCCAAAATAGGTCCTAACTGCTTCTAGGGGACAGGGGGTCAAGTGGCGCTTGCCAATCTACTTGACCGCTGTGGTGGAGGGGCCGGCGCCCGAGGGGCAGCCGGACCGTACACCACGGCTCTCCACCCGACCCTATCCTGAGCACGCTCAAACGCCGTGTCCGAAAAAGTCTTCCAATCAGAACGAGTGCCACTAGTTTCGCCTAGCTGCTGAATCAGTAGCTTCAGAAAATAGTGTCGGGAGGAGGCTGGAGGCCGGCCTTGCTGCCGAGCCACATCTATTGTGCAGTCAAAAGTCGCACGAGGACCCACAAGTAAATAAGGCGATGAAACCCATAGCAAACCACATTGAAGCCACATAGGAGTAGTAAACCAAACACTACCTCCATAAATGGTGGCTATTCCTCTCACCTGATTCAGTCCCCCCAATCTCGGCCAGCTCGTCGCGCACTTCCTCCCTCTCCCTCTCTCCGCTTATCTCTCCCCCTTTGTCTCTCTGTGTCTCTATTACTGTTTTTCTCTCTGTCATACACACACATACACACACACACACACACACAGACGGACTGGAAAATCGTCCGCACCTGGTTAAGCCCCCCGATCTCGGCCAGCTCGTCGCTCAGCAGCGACATGATGTTCTGTGTGGAGTGTGGATGTGTGTGGATGCGTGGGGATGTGTGTGGAGGTGTGGGAGAGTGTCTGGGCACCTGTGTGGGCACAATCAACCAGACAGCGCGTCGCTCAGCAGCGCCATGACGTTCTGCCAAGTGTGGATGTGCGCAGAGGTGTGGGCAAGCAGCCAGACGGGCGCACGCGGGTGGCGGTTCCACCTGCGTGTGTGTGGGGGGGGTGGGGGGTGGGGGGGGGGGCACACCCACCAGGTGCTGCATTGCCAGCTTGCTCATTCCGCCTCCGCCGACCGCACTGTAGGTTTAGGGCTTTAGTCAGGGACAAAGGCCCAGGGTTTCAGGGCTGAGGGTTTTGAGGTGGTGTCGCGCAGACACACGCACAGAGAGAGAGACAGAGAGAGAGAGAGAGAGAGAGGGAGGGAGGGAGGGAGGGAGAGAGGGAGGGGGGGGGAGAGAGAGAGAGGGAGAGAGAGAGGGAGAGAGAGAGGGACAGAGAGAGAGGGAGAGAGAGAGGGAGGGAGAGAGGGAGAGGGAGAGAGCGAGAGCGAGCGAGCGAGCGAGAGGGAGGGAGAGGGAGGGAGGGAGGGAGAGAGGGAGAGAGGAAAAGAGAGCGACAGAGAGAAAGACAGGGTGAGAGAGACAGGGAGAGAGACTTCATCAGAGCACGCACCAGGTGCTGCATCGCTAGCTCGCTCATTCCGCCGCCGCCGCCGCCGGCCGCGAGTGCCACCATGTCGACGCTCGGCTCGACCGACATGAGCAGCTCGTGGCCCAAACCCAACGCTGCACAGGGGGATTGAACATGTGTGTCAGTGATGCAGAAGCTTTGTGGCATGGCATTACTTGTGAAAGTGTGGATGTCGCCGATTTCGCACATTCCACACAAAAATGCGATGCGCTTCGGCCAAGCGACTCTCCCCGGTAACTTATGTGTCCGCGGTTAATATCACGCCTGTATGCACCACTGGTGGTGTGTGTGTGTGTGTGTGTGTGTGTGCGAGCACGTGTGTGTGTGTGTGTGTGTGTGCACGTGTGTGTATGTGTGTGTGTCACTGGTGCAGAAAGCCGTGACGCGGTTGCGTGCGTCACACGGGAGGGTCGTTTGGCGGGGCGTCCGACGTCCGGGACATCACGCCTGTATGCACCGCGTCACAAGACCGCCACCAAGCCAAACATTTTCTGCATCACCACTGGTGTGTGTGTGTGTGTGTGTGTGTGTGTTGATGAATAGGAAGCATGGGGGTTGGATTTGAGGCTGTGAGCGCGACCATGTCGATACTGGGCTCGACCGACATGATCAGCTCGTGGCCCATCGCTGCACGCGGGCGCATTGGAGAGAGTGATTGAGCGTGAGAACGCGTGTGTGTGTGCGTGTGTGTGTGTGTGCTCATGCATGGACATCTGTGGCACGGCCGCGAGCGCCATCCTGCTGGCGCTGGGCTCGACTGACATGAGCAGCTCGTGGCCGAGGCCCATTGCTGCACATGTTTGAGAAGATAGCGTGTGTGTGTGTGTGTGTGTGTGCGTGAGGTTTCAAGACTAGGGGGCACGGTGGTGTGTGCATGCCCACACACAGGCATGCGCACACACACACACACACATGCCCCCTCCCCCCCCCCAAACACGCACGCACCCGCAACTTCTCACGTAAGCTTGGCGAGTTCTGCATCGAAGAGAACCTTGAAGACTGCATCTGTAGGGGCCGGCTCTCTCTCTCACACACACACACACACACAAACCCCAACTCACAGAAGCTTGACGAGTTCTGCATCGAAGAGAAGCTCGAAGACTGCATCTGGGAGCCGGCTCACCCACCCACGCACCCCCCTCCCCACACAAAATCAGAGGGAGCGACACGCCCGCACCCACGCACGCACCCACAACTACTCACAAAAGCTGGGAGAGTTCTGCATCAAAGAGAAGCTCAAAGACTCCATCTGAGAGCCACCTCCAGCAGCGTGCACACACACACACACACAAACCCCAACTCACAGAAGCTTGGTGAGTTCTGCATCGAAGAGAAGCTTGAAGACTGCATCTGGGAGCCGCCTCCAGCGGCGTGCACGGCGAGTGCGGATGACCGGGACGCGTGCGTGGCGGCCATGACGGCCTGTGTGTGTGGTGTGTGTGCGTGAGGGGGGGGTGCGTTTGTGTGTGTGTGTGTGTGTGTGTGAGTGTTTGTGTGTGCGTGCGTATGTGCGTGTGTTTGTGTGTGTGTTTGTGCGTGCACGGTAAGTGCGGATGAGCGGGACGCGTGGGTGGCTGCCATGACGGCCTGTGTGTGGGGGGTGTGTGTGCGTGTGAGGGGGGTGCGGTTGTGTGTGTGTGTGTGAGTGTGTGTGTGTGTGTGTATGTATGTGAGCGCTCGTGTGTGTGTGTGTGTGTGTATGTGTGTGTGTGTGTGTGTGCATGTCGAGTGTGGATGACCGGGCTGTGCCGGGGTGGTCCGAGCTGTGCCAGGGTGGGCGTGCACACACACACACACACACACAGAGTGAGCGTCACACCCACACCGCCTTACACACACACACACACACACACCTCGCGCTGTGCCGGGGTGGGAGTGCCTGGGCGTGAGCCTTGGCGCGAGCCGGATCGGGACATTGGGCCGCCGCGGCCGGGGGAGTTGGGGACGCCCTGCATGTGTGTGTGTGTGTGTGTGCGCGCGTGTGCGTGCGAGTGTGTGTGTACACGCTCGTGCGTGTGTGTGTCAAGAGAGAGAGCCTGGGTGGGACATTGTGCCGGGGGAGTTGGGGATGCCCTGCGTGTGTGCGTTTGTGTGCGTGTGTGCACGTGTGTGTGTCAAGAGAGACAGCCGGATCGGGACAATGGGCTGGCGCGGCTGGGGGAGTTGGGGGCGATGACTTTGCCGGAAGCAGCGATCGCAGGCACCCACGCACATGCTAAGATCTACAACACGCACAAACGCACACACAAAACACACACACACACACGCACGCACACACCTGCGGGAGCCCGCCTGATGCCACCATCTGGTTGGCAGCAGCAATCGCAGCCAGCGGTGGTGGGCGGTCGCGCTCCCTGCGGCCACGTGTGTGTGTGTTGGTGCGTGTGTGTGTGTGTGTGTCAGCAGCGATCGCAGCCAGCGGTGGCGGGCGGTCGCGCTCCCTGCGACCACGTGTGTGTGTGTGGGTGCGTGTGTGTGTGTGTGTGTGTGTGTGTGTCAGCAGCGATCGCAGCCAGCGGTGGTGGGCGGTCGCGCTCCCTGCGACCACGTGTGTGTGTGTGTGTGTGTGAGAGCAGCAATC
>VFSX01000065.1:172500-232500 GCA_016618255.1 Chlamydomonas sp. UWO 241 | reverse complement strand
GTTCCTCGCGGAACGAAAAGTCGCCCCACGGCTCGTCCCACGTCCACACCTGGTGGGTCTGGGGCACGATCAGAGGTGGTGGGGTGTGTGTGTGTGTGTGTGTGTGTGTGTGTGTGTGCGTGTGTGTGTGTGCGTGTGTGTATGTGTTCACCCTCTTGCTGGCGCACGGTTGGTCTCACGCCTTCAAACGGAACCCCTTCAATTGATGACCAGAAACAGCCTGTCTAGGTCTGCCGTCACGAGTCCTCTGTACCGATCTCTGTTTGTGTGTGTGTGTGTGTGTGGTGATTGCCAAGGGGTGCTTTAGCACTGGTAAGAGCTGTTATCTATGTTGCCCGAGCGGTGGGAACTGCGACGTATTTCTGTGTGTGTGTGTGTGTGTGTGTGTGTGTGTTTGTGTGTGTGTGTGTGTGTCAGGAGGGGGGGTCTCTAGCTAGAGACCAGGCTGGCGCTCGACGCGGAACGAAAAGTCGCCCCGCAACTCGCTCCACGTCCACACCTGCAAGTTCAGTGCAGTCCAGTACAGTATACTACAGTACAGTACAGTTCAGTACAACAAAGGGAGAGTGGGGTTCAGCAGCACGATGGAAGCCCCCCCCCCCCCGCCCCCCCTTTCCGACGTCCCCGCTCCCACACCCACCCCACCCACCCACTCGCACTCCCCCCCCTTTCTACCGCCTGACATCCCCCCATGCACCCCACCCACCCACCTCGCCAGTCTCAGTGAGCGCGAGCGAGTGCATGCCTCCGCACGCAACTTGCTTGACCTGTTTGTGTGTGAGTGGGGGGGGGGGGGGCTTGTGCGTGTGAGTGTGTGTGTGTGTGTGTGTGTGTGTATGTGCACGTGTGTGTGCGCGAGCGAGTGCATGCCTCCGCATGCGACCTGCTTGACCTGTTGGTGTATGTGTGTGTGTGGGGGGGGGGGCTTGTGTGTGTGTGTGTGCTGGTGCTGGTACATACAAGTAAGGCGAGTGAGCCGCACATACGTGCTTCCTACCTTCGGTTGCGGCACGCACGGGATCGGGCAGGATCCGGCAGGATATCGGGCTGCTGTGTGATGGTGTGTGTGCTGGTGTGTGCTGGTGTGCGCTGGTCCATACGGGTGCAGCACACGAGTGCCACCCATGCATGCGTGTTAACCTCAAGGTGCGGCACGCACAGCATTGGGCACACACGATGACGCGCTTGTGTGTGCTGGTGTGTGCCCACACAAGTGCAACACAAGTAAGGCGAGATTTCCACACATGCGTGGTGTCTTGTGCTTACCTTTAGGTGCGGCACGCACAGGATCGGGCACACACGGTGTCACGCTTGTCGGGCGCTGGTGTGTGCTGGTGTTGGTCCATACGAGTCAAACGATTATGCCACACAAAGCGTATGATACGTGGCGTTTCGTGTTTACCTTAAGGTGCGGCCCGCACATGATCGGGCACACACTGTGTCACGCTTGTCGGGCGCTGGTGTGTGCTGGTGTTGGTCCATACGAGTCAAACGATTATGCCACACAAAGCGTATGATACGTGGCGTTTCGTGTTTACCTTAAGGTGCGGCACGCACATGATCGGGCACACACGGCGACGCGCTTGTCAGGCGCTGGTGTGTGCTGGTGTTGGTCAATACAAGTCAGGCGATTATGCCACACAAAGCGTTTTCATACGCGTCCACCACGTATCATGATAAGTGGTGTTTCGTGTGCACCTTTAGGTGCGGCACGCACAGGATCGGGCACACGATGTCGCGCTTGTCAGGCTCGCTGCCGCACTGCAGGTACTCGTTGCCACCCCATGCGTAGACCTGCGACGGCCAGGAGTGAAGAGGTGCCACTCAGTTGCACGTCAGACAGAAATAGGAGTGAAAACCGAATCACTCCTATTTCTACTCGCGTCCATCATGCAGAGTCGACCCCGCCGCCCCACGCGTCGACCTGCGGCCAGAAAGGGACTGAGAGGGCCTTGAATGTGGGCACTGGGAGTGGGCCCTGGGAGTGGGCACTCTGATCACTACTCAAGTCCATCGCACAGCCGACCCTCAGGCAGGGCCTGCCACACTGCAGGTACTCGTTGCAGCCCCAAGCATACACCTGGAAGAGGGTGACGCATGTGATGGCGATGGATGTGCTATTGTCCGTGATTTGACATTGTTTGGTGCGCTAGTCGGGCTCGTCCCTGCACTGCAGGTACTCGTCGCCGCCCCACGCGTAGACCTGCGACGGCCAGAAAGAGAGGGGTGCCACTGAGGAGTGCGGCGGAACAGAGAGGCATCACTGGAATGAGAGGATTGGGAGTGAGCACTCCATATCACACTACTCGCATCTATCGTGCACGGTCGACGCTGCCGCGCTGCAGCTACTCGTTGCCACCCCACGCATAGAGACCTGGAAGCGGGTGATGAATGTGTACGGAACGTGATGGTGATGGATGCGTCCAGTGGGCTCTGGGGGTGCGCACTCTGATCACTACTCAAGTCCATCGCGAGGCCACAGCCGACCCTCAGGCAGGGCCTGCCGCACTGCAGCGACTCGTTGCCGCCCCACGCGTAGACCTGGCAGAGGGTGGCGCATGTGATGGTGGTGGATGTGTTACAGTCGGTGATTCGTTATTGCGGAGTGCCCTCGTCCTTGCACTGCAGTGCAAGCACTCGTTGCCGCCCCATGCGTAGACCTGCGACGGCCAGAAAGAGAGGGGTGCCACTGAGGAGTGCAGCCAGACAGAGACGTATGCTGGACAACGACACACACACACGCACACACACATGTGCCCTAGTGTGTGGTGGCAGCGCACCTGGCCCGTGTCGGACAGCCCGAGGCAGTGCCACCCATTCACTCCACCCAACCACACCAAGACAGGCCCCATACACGTATGCTGGACGACACACACACACACACACACACGCGCACATATGTGCCGTAAGGTGTGGTGGCGGAGCACCTGGCCTGTGTAGGACAGCGCGAGGCAGTGCCACCCATTCACTCCACCCAGCCACACCAAACAGGCCCCTTACACGTATGCTGGACGACATACATACACACACACACACACATGTGCCCTAGTGTGTGGTGGCCGCGCACCTGGCCCGTGTCGGAGAGCGCGAGGCAGTGCCACCCGTTCACGGCAACCTGCTCCACACGCACGCCCCTCAGCGCAGACACGCGCTTCGGCTTGAGCTCCTGACCGCGGTGGCCGTGCCCCAGCGTGCCGCGGTCGTTCCACCCCCAGCTCCATACCTGGTGTGTGTGTGTGTGTTGACGTGCTTGAGCGTGCCGCGGTCGTTCCACCCCCAGCTCCATACCTGGTGGGAGTATGTGTGTGTGTGTGTGTGTGTGTGTGTGTGTGTGGCCGTGCCCCAGCGTGCCGCGGTCGTTCCACCCCCAGCTCCATACCTGGTGTGTTTGTGCGTGTGTGTGTGTGTGTGTGACTCCCTGGGCGCGAGTCGCGGCGGTCGGCCCATGTGAGTCGCCGTCGCCCATCCCCCCTCATCGCCCCGCCCCCTCTCGTCGACTGCCGCCTATGTACTGCGGCCCACCCTGGACTATCCACCATCGTCATCGCCCGAAGGGGGCAGCCTCAGCGAGCCGAGCAACCTCGTCCACAGTCCCAATCCTTATCATTTCGCAGAGCCAGTCCCATGCCCTCGCCAGCGCCGAACAGCTCCTTGGCAGACTGTT
Source organism: Chlamydomonas sp. UWO 241 (assembly GCA_016618255.1). NCBI lineage: Eukaryota > Viridiplantae > Chlorophyta > Chlorophyceae > Chlamydomonadales > Chlamydomonadaceae > Chlamydomonas > Chlamydomonas priscui. Next base: position 228,836 of record VFSX01000065.1, on the reverse strand, counting down.
GACCGCATCATGGACCGCCCCGCCACCGCCTGATGCCGAGCAGATTCTTGGCCGCGACCCACTGCGGCGCCACGACACCATGCACCACAGAGAACCTCACATTGCCATGATCCCCCCCTTCAGCACCCTTCACTCCCCAGGACACGCTCCAAACTACACAGTCCAACTCTTCCCCACTGTCACCCACCCACAGTCGACCACCCACCCACGCTTTAACCCAAACATGGAGCTCGCCGTCTCATGTGCGCGCCATGCAGGCCCATGCACCCCCGCCCCATGCACCTCCCCAGCCCCCCCGCGCACGCTGACCCCATGCTGGCAATCCAGGCTGGCAATCCCTCCTCCCCCACCCCCCTAGCTTCCCCACCCATCCGTGAGTGCACACGCGCACGCGCACTCCCCCCTTGCCTCCCATGCCTCCTCCGACCCCTCCCAACCCCCCTCCCTCTGCCCCCTCGCCTCCCACGCCTCCTCCGACCCCTCCCACGCCTCCTATGATCCCCCCACGCCCCCCCTGATCCCTCCCACGCCTCCCCTGATCCTTCCTACATCTCCTCTGATACCCCTGATACCTCACCTGACCCCCCCGATGCCTCATCTGACCCCTCCCACGCCCCTTCCAACCCCCCCTTTCCCGTCTACCGAGCCCCTATCCCAGGCCCGCCTGCCTTCGTCCGTCGCCCCATCGAGTTCATCGGTCCAAGGAGCTGATCCGACGTCGTCATGGCCTGCCCAACGAAAACTCAGTCTAGTAGGCCGCGGCCGAACGGATCTGGTAGTTGCGGCGACGTATGTATTGCACGACGGACAACCCCGACTATCGCCCATGGAATTAATCGGCCCATGGGGAGATGATACGCTGCGATTGAAGTTGCAGTTGGTTGGCCAGAGTGGCAACCCAAGTTGTAGTTGGTTGGCCAGAGTGGCAACCCTAGTTGAAGTTGGTTGGCCAGAGTGGCAGCCCCCCCCAACCCCCCCAAACCAAGGATACTATCCACTCGATTCAGGCGCTGGTCGGTCACCCGCTATTCGAAAGACATCCCAGTGCACGGGTCAGACTTCGTAACAATTGCCGGGGTGTATTGCTGTTAGTGGTACAGGCATTGCCGGTGCATGCGGACGGCCTCATGTAACGCTTGGTTGGTTGGTTGGTTGGTTGTGTGTGTGTGCGCGTGCGTGTGTGTGATGATCATGGATTTTACAATCCAATATCAGTCGTGTGTGAAGCACCCAGTGTGTGTGTGTGTGTGTGGTGTGTGTGTGATCAGGGCGGTGCACACTTGCGTCGGGTTGTTCCAAACCGGGCAGGCACCTCTGGCGGCAGCACTCACAGCGGCGGCGATCGGGTTGTATCGCCTGCACATGGTCTCAGTCTGGACAGCTCCAGCAGCGGCGCCACACCACCCCCAAGCCCCAAGCATGCGCATGGCATGCCCATAGCCCCGTGCATGCACGTGCGCCAACCTACCCCGCCGTCAGCATCGATCGCCAGCGTGTTGCGCGACCCAGCGACGATGGGCGCCTGGCCGAAGCGGCGCCCCGACAGCTGCACGCCCAGCATGGCCTCGACAACCTGTGGTGGTGAGTGCGGCAGTGCATGGCAGTGCATGGTGCGCTCTCACCCCATGTGGTGGTATGTGCATGGCCCATGCATGGGGCGCCGATCGCACGGCCCCCATTCCCCCCTCCCCCCCCGCCCCCCCGCCCTCCCCCGTGCGCATGCACACACACCCAGTACTCTCACCTTTGGTGTCGGGGTATCGCGCAAAAGATCCAGGCCCAGCTGCCGGTCCTCGTTCACGCCCCATCCAAACACCACCGTCTCGATCGGGGGATGCGTGACGTATTCGGGCAGGCGGATGCACAGGGCTCCCACGATGCTCGGGTCCTGTGCGTTAATCAGCGGCATCCTGATGCAGCTCCCCACCCCACTGCTGCCGCGATGCAGTAGTGCCCGATTTACACACGATCACTTACAAAAAAGTAGGTCCGTTGCTGGGCTGTGCTGTGGGATACGCAGAGAGGAAATCACACACTTTTACGAGCCACACCAAATACGAGCACGCGAGCGCAATCCAGTGAACTTTGTAAACATTAACATCTACAACCATCTCACTAACAGGTGACACTCCGCAGCTTCAGCGGGCGTCAGCCCGCCGCCCACGCCTTTCGCCGTCGGCCGCCGCCTCCGTCGACCCCCCACAACCCTCGCCCCAGTGGCGCCGAGGCGCACGCACGCGCACGGCGAGGTCGCCAACCCCACCATGTGAGGCTGTATGCATGCGGCGTGCGCATGGGCACGCGCTTGCACCCCCTTTTCGCGTGTTGCTAAATGTTTGTGTGCATGGCGGCGCTCTCACGTGTGCTGACACATGCGCTCCCTCCCAGACAGACGTGCACACGGACGTCAGCGAGCCGCACGTGGTCGGCAGTGGCCGCGCAAGCCTTAGGAGCGACGTGTTTTGTGGATTCGACAAAGCGTGCGTGAGGCGGCGCAGCGATTTGGCGATCGGCTCAGTGCTGCCCATAGGGAGCAGCAGGCAGTGCCAGAACGATGGCGGCGGCGGGAGGCTCTGGCGATGGCGGCCAGTGGGGGCCATCAGCATATGAAAAAACTGGGATCTGCTCTGCGCCGCAGGAGATTCACCGTGCGTCTTCTTCGCCTCAGACAGGCACCTCCAGCGGCAGCGCCAACAGCGGCAGCCTCGGAGCTGTGATTGGGTCGTACCGCCTTCAAGGCATGGTGGGCTGGCGCGCAGGCGAGCTGCTGGAAGCCGGCGGTTCGCCCGGGGCCGTACACACACCGCCAGGGGGGCAGTTTGACTCTGCCGGGGTTCGCTGCGACGGCATTGACGAGGTCGAGGGGTCACCACCAGGGCTGGACGTGTTCGCGGTCACAAGGCATCACAGTGTGCCACTGAGCCCAACGCCGCTGCCGCAGCTGCCGCGCCGCTCTCCGATGTCGCACAATGCGATTACGGACGGCGCTGGGGCAGCAGGAGAAGGCGCAGCAGGAGCAGGCGCTGCCGCCAAGTCAAGAGGCGGTGATAAAGACGTCACCGGCAGCAGCATTGCAGCCGCCGTCGCCTCAGCGCCCGCCCCCGCCGCCTCACCAGCGCCCGCCGCTCCCTCCGGCCCCGAGCTGTCTGCGCTGCTCGAGACGCTCACGCTCGCCGACAGCGGGGAGGCGCAGCGGTGCGCGCTGCCTGCTGTCAAGGCGGTGCTGGAAGCGAGCGGCGAGGCTGCAGACGCGGCAGCTGCGCTCGCGCTGGAACTGCTCCACCAGGCGGGCTGCCACCACGGCTGCATCCACGGCGCAAGTGGCGGGAGCGGCCACGGCCACGCCGCGGCAGCGGGCGGACGGCGCCGGGCCAACGGCGATAGCGGCGGCGCCGAGCCTGGCGCCGCTGCCTCCAGCGGTGGGGCTGGCAATGGTGCTGACGCGGCCGCAGCGGAGCGCGTCCGCGCGGCCGTGCGCGCGTGCACGCTCGTGCGCGCGGCGTGCCTCTCTGGCCGAGCCGACTCGGTCGCGTCGTCGCCCCTCCCGCGCGCGCTGCTCGCGCTGCTGTGCGCCCCAGACACGCGCCCCGTGTCGCGCGCGGCCGCTGCCGAGGCACTAACGTCGCTCGCCGTGCGGTCGCCGGCGGTGGGCGACGCGCTATCGCGCGTGTCACCAGACGGCAAGGCGCCGCCCGCGGCGCCCGCGCTCGTGCGGCTGCTGAAGCTCAGCGCAACAGCGCAGGCGTTTGCGGTCGCTCCTGCTGCTGCTGCTCCTGCTACTGCTGCTGCTCCTGCTCCTGCTGCTGCTCCTGCTCCTGCTGCTGCTCCTGCTACTGCTGCTGCTCCTGCTGCTGCTGCTGCTGCTGCTGCACCTGCTGCCGCATCATCAGAGGAGCGAGGGGGCGCGGAGGCGGCAGGGCGGCAGGGGGGTGGTGCAGACACTGCTGCTGCGGAGGTGGCGGCGGCGGCGGAGCGCTCGACGGCGGCCGCACACGCGTCCGCGGCGCTCGCTCTGCTGCGCCTGGTCGTGGCGGTGACGGGCGACCGCGCCGCGATGGGCGCGCTGCTCAAAGGTGGCCTGTGCGGCGCGCTTTCGGCGCTCGTGTGGGGCCCACACCCGCATGGCGTCCACCATGGGGGCGCAGCGCCGGCGGCGGCCGCGACTGTGCAGCTCGCTGTGCTGGAATACCTAGTGACGCTCTCCGCACACGCGCCGCTGCACAGGCTGCTGCTGGCGGGCGGCGTGCCTGCGGCGGTGGTGGGCGTGATGCGCGCGGCGGCGGCGGGCGCACTGAACGGCAGCGGTGGCGGTTCTAGCACCTCGGCGGCGGCGGCGGCGGTGGCGGCGGCGGCGGTCGCGCTGAAGCAGCGGCGCAGCAGCAGCGGAAGCGCCGCGCTCGGTCACCCTCCCCTCCCGGGCGGCAGCCCCGGCGGCGGCGGCCGGCGCAGCTTCGACCACGGGGCGGCGCCGTCCTCGCCTGCGCCGCCACCGCCCCCAGCGGTTGCGCGCGCAGCCGTGGCCGTCGCTAACAACCTTGCATGCGGTGGTGCCGGCCCCCAGGTACGTGGAGCCCATAACCTATGATGCTGATGGATTGTACAGTCTGTGTGACGCCAGTAATGATGTTTGAGACCTGTGTTGGCGCAAGCCCCGACTGAACCTTAGGACCCGGTACCCGCGTGGTATGGCTCGGACCCGGGGCTGCCCAATACCATGGTGTGGTACGGCCGGGACAGACCCATGGCCGACAAACCAAACTCGCACTTCACGTTTCCCACACCCGTCCACCACCCACCCACTCCCACAGGCCGCGTTGTTGCGCGCGGGCGCCGCCGGCGCGCTCGCTGCGCTCCTCGCCGTGCGCGACGCGCAGCTCCTTTTCAACTCTCTCGACGCGCTCTCAAACCTCATGATTGGCAACGCGGGCGCGCAGGGCGCGGTCGGCGACGCACCGACGACCGCGCCCGGGTTCACACCTGCTGCGCTGTCCACACTCTCTCCGTCAACACCTCCGTCCACACCGGCGGCATCGACGTCCACAGCGGCGGTGTCTGGACAGGGGCGGAGAGCGGGAGCGGGGGCGGGAACGGGAGCGGGGGCGGGAGCGGGGGCGGGAGCGGCAGCAGCAGCGGGAGGCGTGGTCCCCGCGCTCGTCGGCATGCTCCTCAGTGGCCGCTCGGTCGTGTGCTCGGCCAAGGCTGCGCGCTGCCTCGGGAACCTGGTGCGCGACCACGGCAGGAACCAGGCGGCGCTCGTGGCGGTGCCGGGCGCGCTACAGGTGCGTGCGTGGTGGTCAATTTAACATTCCGTCGGAAGCGCTCAATCTTAGTTGACGATCCTTCAGGAACAACGTTTTTTACCACAATTTTACTTGCATGGCATCTATTAGACATGTGTGTGTTATGTTGGCCGACTGCTGTGCGCGGTGTGCGTTGTTGGACGACTGCGAGCTGTGTTGTCCGCGAATACGAAGCACTTGTGATCCTGCGGTGGTTGGCCGTGGCGGTGCCAGGCGGTGCCGGGCTGCAGGTGCTTTAAGGGTTAAGGGTTAGGGGTTGGGGTGCATACACAACTATGTTGTGCACTCTGCACTGGAAACACGGCAAACACTACATGAGCACTGCAGAGCTAGAATAAGTGAGGAGAGCCTTGGGGCGGCGCGTTGGGAGTGGTGAGCAGATCATCCCAGCGTTGCGCATGGCGGGCGCCGTGAACACCTACCACGTGGGCCAACGCGGTGCAAGTGGTCTCCCCCTGGCGAGGCCGCGCAAGGCGACCGTGTTTCATGTACCGTAGTGATCAATGGCCTTCACGTCACAGTTCACGGCAGGCTGTCGTGAACTGTGCCGTGAAGAGGGGTCCGGCGCCGTGGGCGCCGTGAACTCCCCAGCGGGAAGAGAAAAGTGTGGGACTCGCACCGCGCCGCCGCTCACTCGCCCCCGTGCCCGACCTGTCGCCTGGCAGCGGCGATCATCCTCGCGAGGGGGGCGCTCCCGGGAAGAGGAAGCATGTCAGCACGAGCTGCCCATGCAGTGCCCATGCAGTGCCCAGTGCGTTTTTTTGCCGTGAACTGGGCCGTGAAGCATGGTCTGGGGTCGGGGCTGCCGTGAACTCTGGGACGTGAGGAAGCTGAAAACGGCCATTTTGGCTGCCGTGAACTGCTCTGAGCGTGAAGTACATTGATCACTACGGTATGCTCACTCGCAAACCCCTCTCTCTGCCGCAGGCACTCGTCGACCTTGCTGCCGCAGCCAGCACCAGCGCCGCTGCTTCCGTGGCGAAGCCGCGGCAGCAAACGGTGTCGGGGTCTGCCAGCGGTTCTGGTGGCGGCGACGGCGACGGCGGCAGCCTGATGCTCACGCGGCTCGTGCTGGGCGTGCTCGCCAACGTGGTCGTGAAGAACGAGGGAGCGCAGGTGATTACTGTTAGTAGGCTTCTCTGTGTGCAGACAGTCTGACTGCCGTATCAATCAGCCTGCCGCCACGCCTGCCTCTGCCACATCAAGACATGCATGCGCATTGAACCGGAGGTGGACTCACTGATCCCCCGCTTACATTAGTGTGTGCGTGCTGCGCGCAGGCCGCGGTACTGGCGGCAGGCGGCGTGCCGGTCGCCGCGATGCTGCTGCAGGCCGCGGCGGCGGCGGCTGGCGCCGAGGCGCCGCAGACGCAGGCGCAGCCAGACCAGCAGCAGCAGGCGCAGCAGCTGGGCAGCAGTGACGACGTTCTCAACGCCGCCGAGCGCGCGTGCCTGCTGCTCGCAAACCTCGCGTACCACGCGCCGCGTGGCTCCAAGGGCGCGGCATTCTCAGACGCGGGTGAGGAGGCAACATATAAGTATGGCAGACACAGAAGTATAACACACCAGAGCCATCAGAGCGCCTACACACCACCCTTTAGCACACATGCCGCGCGGCTCCAAGGGCGCGGCGTTCTCAGACGCGGGTGAGCAGTCAGACACAGAAGTGCACCACATCGGAGCGCCCCATGCACATCACCCACACACGCACGGTTCAAAAGGCGCGACAAGTGCCTTCACCACCACCCCTTCCTTCCCCAAGCGCCAACTCACCCCCCCCCCCTGCCCTCCCCGTGTGCGTTCTCAGGCGTTGTGCGCGCGCTCGTGGCGCTTTTGCGCGCGCACGGCACGCAGTGCCACGCGCGCCTGGTGTCCGGTGCCGCCGCCGCGCTGTCCAACCTCGCCTCGCGCGACGGGCGGCTGCAGGGGGAGGCAGGCGCCGAGGGCGCGATCCCCGCGCTGCTGGCGCTGCTGCCGGGCTACGCACCGCCATGTGACGAGGGGCCGACGGCGATGCAGCAGCAGCAGGGGCAGCAGCAGCAGGGGCAGGGCGCCGGCTGTGCCTCGGCCGCCTCGCGCGGCAGCGGCGGCAGCGGCATCACCAGCAGCGGCGGCAGCAGCGGCAGCGGCGGCAGCGGTGGCAGCAGCAGCCGGGCGGTCGCTGCGAGTGTGGCCGCGCTTGTGGAGGGAAGCCCCGAGGGCGACGCCGCGACCAAGGTACGAACTGGGCATGCACAGTTGGTTAGACAAGTCGAATGCCCACGGGCGGGCGACACGAGTAACAGAGAATGCAACTGCTACCAATCCGTCGTCTCGTTGCCATCTCCGACTCCGACTCAGCTTGGCTCAACTCAGTGGCAGCTTAGTGGAGAACAGAAAGGGCATGCACGCAGTTGGTTAAGACACGTTGACTTCCCAGTCAGGGGCGGTCTACTGCCCCACTGCTACAGCCCCTCACCCAATGTCGACAACCCTGAAGCCTAAACTCTACACCCTGCTACACCCATCCACAGATCGCCTGTGACTGGGCAGTTGACAGCCTAGACTTTGACAGCAGCGCCTGCAGACATCCCGTGCTGCTAGATCGAGAGTCCTCTAGACCTGCTTGCCCCAGATCGCAACCACCATGCACCACCACCACCCGCCCCTAACTAAACCACAAACCCTAACCTGCAACCCCAACTTCCCAAACCCCAGGCTTGCCACGCCCTCGGCTCGCTCGTCGCCCGCCACCCCGCCAACGCGCGCGCCCTAGTGGCCGATCGCGCCGCGCTGCCAGTGCTGCTGGAGCTCGTGCGGAGCTGCGGCGGGAGCTGCCCGACCGCGGCCGCCGCCGCCGCGCGCGTGCTCGGCTCCATCTGCACCGCCTGCACGCCGCAGTCCTCCGCTGACGACGCGCGCGGGCCACAGAGTGGCCACGGCGCTGTCTCTGGCTACGACCTGGGCTCTGCGAAGGGGCCACACGAGAGAAACGGCGGTGCCTCATCGGCTTCCCTTGCGGGTGCCTCTTCGACTTCCCTTGCGAGCGAGGTGACCGCCGCCGGGGGCGCGCCCGCGCTCGTCGCGCTGCTGAGTCAGCGCCACCCGGGCGCGGTCAAGTCGGCGCTCGGTGCGCTGTCTGCGCTCGTCGACGGCGGCGGCGGCGGCGGCAGCAGCGGGTGCAGCGGCGGCACCGGCGGCAGCGGGGGCAGTGGCGGCAGCAGCCTCAGCAGCGGCGGTAGCGGTGGTGCCAGTGACGCTCTCGCAGTGGCCGCTGCTGCTGCGGTCGCAGCCCTCGACGCCGGCGCCGCGCCGCAGCTCTACGCGCTGCTGCGCGTGCGGGGCACCGACGTGGTCGCGCGCGCGTGCTGCGCAGTGCGCGCGCTCGCGGACGCCGGCGGTGAGCGGGCGCGCAGGGAGCTGGGGGAGGCTGGCGTGCCGCGGGCGCTCGCGGCGCTGCTGCAGGTGCGCGATTTTACCATGCTTTTGCCAGGTTGCATATATGCGCCCGGACGACCCCAGGGCGTTGGTCAAGGCCTGGACTAGAAGTCTAGGGGGGTACACAGGACAGCCCACTGCGCAAGTGTAAGCCTGCCAGGTGCGCAGCAACAAAAGCAGCAGCCGCGTGTGCGTCCCCCACCCCCCTTGTTTCCAAAACCCCTTGCGCATGTCCCTTGACCTTGTAATAAAGAGGGGCAGGTAGACATCCCCACCTGCAAAAACTCACCCCCCCCCAAAAAAAACGTGCAGGCACACACTCAGCGCCTGGAGAAGCCTGTGCCCTCGGGTGCCACGTTGCCGGCACCAGGGCACTCGCCTGAGGCGGCAGCAAGGCAGGCGGCCGCGGCCGCGGCAGCGGGCGGCGGCGACCGGCAGCTGCGGAGCAGCGCCAGCGACGGCGCGGCCGTAGCGGCAGCAACGGTCGCGGCCGCTGCAGCGCACCAAGCGGCCGGCGCGGGCACCGCCGACGTGCTCGACATGGCCCTCCCCGCGATCGTATCCACGGTGCGGGGCAGCCCCATCAACCGCACCGCCGCCGGCGCCGCCGGCGCGGTCGGCGCGCTCGCGCTGCTGCTGTCCACACTCTACTGCGGCCCGCACGCCGGGCTGTCGCCGGCTGCTCAGGCGTGCCTGTGCGTGCGCGCGCTCGACGCGTGGGTCGAGCTCGGCGGGGCGCCGGCGCTCGTGAGGCTGCTGGGGCACGCGCAGCCCATGGTGGTGGAGGCGGCGGCGCGGCGCGTGTGCGCCGTGGCAACCGCGGCCGCCGCCCCGCACTCGGGCGGGCACCCCGCTGATCCACACTCGGCTGCGCTGCAGCTTCCTGGTGGGTGGTCTGAGGCTGACAGCAGCGGCAGCGGCGGCAGTAATGGTGCAGAAGGCAGGGCAGACCCGGACGCGGCGGCGCTGCTCCCAGAGCTGCTCCGCGCCAGCTGCTGCCCCGCGCTCCTGCGCGCGGCGTGCGCCGCCGGCGCGGGCGGCGCGGGCGTCACGCACCCGCGCGCCGCCGAGGCGTGCCTGCTGACGATCAACGCGCTCGCGGCCACGGCCGACGGGCGAGCGTTGCTGCTCGCCGCCGGTGCGGGTTCTGCGCTCGCGGGGCTGAGGGGCAGCCGCGCGGTCGGCGTGTCGCGCCTCGCCGCGGCTGCGTCGCAGCGCCTGTGTGTGAAGTAGTAGTCGTCGCACACAGCGTGCAGGCATGTGCACACTACGCGTTACCAGTGTCGCACTGGCCTGCACGGCCCGTCACCACAGTGGCGGGTTGCGAACTTTCAATTTTCACCAAATCCAACCCAATCCAGCCTCACTCCCTGCCTCTGCATTTGCGCAAGCGGGAGTCGGTCGCTAGTAAGGGCACACACACGCACACACCTGATCATCATGATGATTAGAGTTTTACAATCCACTTCTGGCGGTCACACGTACGGTTCCAAAGCTCCAGTGGGACTTAGAGAAACAAGGCTCAAGGCCCACAAAAGGTCAAGCTACAAGTAGCCCACGGTAACGCCATCCACACTTGGTGGCGGGCGCCAAGCAAGCAGCACCACTGTGCAGGCTGCACACCCAGCCCCTCAAATGGCCAGAGGGCGGACCCAAGGTATAAAACCATGAAGGGACCAAAAAGCCCTCCCCCAGACCACCGGAAGCGGGGCTAGTAGCACACCCGCCGCAGCACTCTACTCAGCGACCACACCGCACCCGCCACCGCACGCGTGTGGCGCCACCTCCCCTTCAAAAACACCCCCAGAGGGAATGCCATCTAGCAAGCAGGTGCAGGCACCCGCTCGCCGTCAACGACGAGGCGCGCGCGGTGGAACTGCGCCCGCTTCCCCGCAACCTTGGCGGCGAGGAAAGCGGGCCACAGCGCCTGGTGCTGCGCCTCCTCGCGGTCACTGAGGACGTCGAAGACTGCAGTCGAGTCCACGCAGCGGCACAGCTCGTGGCGCCAGCGCACGACAGTGTCGGCCACGGCGTCAGACGCCACGGTGAAGAGCACACGCAGCACACCGCATCATCATACGCCGTCCCCAGCAGCTGTGCCACAGCGCACCATTGTAATATAGATGCAGGGTCTCTGCACAGATTCCACAGCAAGGGGGGAAAGCAGGGATGCAGCTGCTGTTTGGGGGTTTTGCGCGCCTTATCTTGAACCCTGAACCTCACACTGGAAGCGTTTCGGCCCCGCACTACTTCACCTAGCCCGTCATCATGCAGGCCAAGGGCATGTCCAGGAGCTGCTGCAACGGCAGGGCGGCCGCGGTGAGCTAGAGCACGCGCGATGTTGCGCCCTAGCAGATGGGCACTGTTGTCGACTCGTCGCTGTACAGGGGTCTGTGTCTTTCTGGGAACAGCATGTCGTCGTCGCAGCACACACGATGCACTCGCAGCGATCGCTCTGCATGCACCTTGAGGGGGGTGAACATATCTTGGGCGCACGCCATCGCATCGCAGCTCGCTTGTGCATGCCGGGTGGCTCTCAATGCGCCAGCAGCCGTCATTCAAGCCTTGGGGTGGCGCAGCTCTGCTGCATCTCTTTTCCTGACACGCGATGCTGCTCTGCTGCATGCTGCTGCATGGGCACTGCATGCTTCTGCACACGCCAACCGCCCCTACCTCTCCCCCTCCCCTCCCTCCTCTCCCTCCCCCCGCCAGCGCCCCCTGCCCCGCGTGCGCGTCGTCGTCGTGCGTGCCAAGGTCTCCGACGCTGACGTGGTTGCCCGCACCGGCAACTACTCGTGCCACAACGGCGCGTACCTGTCAGCTGCACGCAAGGCGGAACTGGAGGCAGTGTGCGAGCACATCGCGCAGGTGTGCGTGTGTGCCAAAAAGTGTATGCATGTGTGTGCATATGTGTGTGTGCCCTGCGTGCGTGTGTGTGTGTGTGCGTGCTTGTGTGCCCTGTACAGGTGCATGTGATAGACTGTCTGTGTGCGCGTGTGTGCGTGTGCGTGCAAGTGGGCATATGTGCATGCGGGACTTGAGCTGCTCTCTCGTGTGTGTGCTTGATCGCAGAGTGGCAAGGGCATCACCGCGTGCGACGAGGGCCCCGGCACCATTGGCGACCGCTTCGCAAAGTACGGCATTGAGAACACGGTGAGAGACAGACAGACAGGCAGACGGACAGACAGACAGACAGACAGACGGACGGACGGACGGACGGACGGACGGACGGACGGACGGGCGGGCGGGCGGGCGGGCGGACGGACGGATGGCGGGCGGCGGGCGGGGGACGGACGGACGGACAGACAGGCGGGCGGGCGGGCGGGCAGGCAGATGGACAGACAGAATAGACAGACAGACAGACAGACAGACAGACAGACAGACAGACAGACAGACAGAGACACACAGAGACAGACAGACAGGCAGGCAGGCAGGCAGGCAGGCAGGCAGGCAGGCAGGCAGGGGGACGGACGGACGGACAGACGGACGGACGGACGGGCGGGCGGGCGGGCGGATGGACAGACATAGCAGACAGACAGACAGAGAGAGAGAGAGAGAGAGAAAGCCTCTGTGCGCCTTCTGCACTAGCATACGCGCTCCTGGGCATGAGATGCACGCGTGCATGAGCCGTGTTAATTGCACACGCACGATAACCAAGCTGGCAGGAGGGAAAGCGCCGCGCGTGCCGCCAGATATTGCCGCCAGATGCTTTTCGGCCCCGGCACAAAAACACGCGCGTGCACACACACACGCACACACACACACACACAAGCACACACAAGCACACACATGCACACACGCACACACACACCAAACAAACACACACGCGCAAACGCCCTGGCAGGAGGAGAACCGCCGCGCGTACCGCCAAATGCTCTTCGAGGCCCCAGGCGCAAACAACTACTTGTGCGCTGCGATCCTAGACCCAGAGACCCTGTACCAGAAGTCGTCCACGAATGGCGCACTCTTCCCGGGTGAGAACGGGACGCGCACAGGCGTGCACATGCATGCACCAACACACATTCCATTCCAGATCGTAGCATAGCCAACGGCGGTATCGTTTCATAGATGGCGATATCGTTACATATATAACGGCGGTATTGTACAAACACACACGCACACATGCACACACGCGTGCACAAGCGCCAGACTAGCCTGGCTGTGCCAGCTGGTGCACGCTCGCCATGCTGCACAGCCGCGTCCATGCAATTGATTTGGCGGTGCTCGTGTGCTGTGTATGCAGACCGCCTGAAGCAGCTGGGCATCCTGCCGGGCGTCAAGCCCCACCTGAAGGTGTGTGTGTTCGTTTGTGTGTGTGTGCATGTGTGTGGATGAGGCCTGCCTTGAGCAGCTGGGCACCCTGCCGGGGCGTCAAGCCTCATTTGAAGGCGAGTGTGCCTTTTTCCCGTGCGTGTGTTGGGTGGGTGTTGGGTGGGTGTGTTGCAAGGGTGGGCATCATATCCCTCGGAAAGGTGTCAAGCCTTCTGGGGGCGGGTTTGTGCGTGTGTGTGTCTGTGTGCATGCATGTATGTGTGTGTGTGTGTGTGAGGCCTGCCTGGAGCAGCTGGGCATCGATCATTGCCCCCTTTCCCGTGCAGGTGTACTCCCTGCCAGGTCAGCGCGGCCACACCGTGATGCAGGGCCTCGACTCGCTGGCCGCGCGCCTCACTGAGTACAAGGCAAGTGCATGCACACACCTGACACTTGGTGTTACATGGCTTTACGCGCTTGACACACACGCTCGGCTTACTTGTGCACACATCCCTGACACACGGCCACATACACTTGCATAATTTTTTTACAAGTGCATGCGGACACCTGACACACGCACATGCACAACACATGTGCGTGCGCACGCGCATGTAATACACGCAAGGCAAGTGCATGCACGTGACACACACGCATGCGTACGCAACACACACACGTGCACTGGGAACGCAACTGTCACATGCATGCACACGCACACACGTGTGCACACACCGGACACAAACTCTCTCTCTCTCTCCTCTCACTCTCTCTCTCTTACTCACACAAGCACACACCTGATATGCGCTCACACACACACACGCACATACACAGACAGCCAGAGCCGTGTTTGCCAAGTGGCGCTCACTGCTGGTTATCACACACACACACACAAACACACGCACACACACACACACACACGCACGCACACGCACGCACACACGCACACACACACACACACACACACACACACTCCCCCCACACACACATACACACAGGCGGCCGGAGCCGTGTTTGCCAAGTGGCGCTCACCGCTGGTTATCGATGAGGCCAACGGCCAGCCGTCCGACTTCGTGATTGAGGCCAACATGCTGGTGGGTTAACAGAACCAATGACAACAGCAAAGCCAGGGGCACGCCTGTGGGGGCTGCTCCAGCAGTGTTTTTGTGTTTGGCTCTACACAGCCATTTGGCTGTATTCCGGCTGTACTTTGACCTGGAACACAGCTCAGCCCATCCAGTGGGTTGCAAGTCTGACGAGCCCACGAGACAGAACTCGTGAAGAGCTTTCAAATCACCTTCACATGGCGGCCACCCCCAGCCAAGTCTGTCACACAATCCTGACACTGTCAAACGCTGGAAAACGACCCGAACGGCTCTCCCACGCCGCCCCGCCGCCACCCGCGGCACCCAAGATGTGTATAGGGCCATTGCTGGGCCTGGGAGGCGGCGGGGGCATGTGCGCTGGGGGAGGGGCGCCACTGCAGCGCACACATGCACACACACGCATGCACACTATCTCTGTCCCCATGCACACAGGGCCTGGCCGTCTACGCGCTCATCTGCCAGGACATTGGCCTGGCGCCCATCGTCGAGCCAGACGTTCCATGGCCGGCACGCACACATGCACACACATGCACACACATGCACACACTTCCACACACACACACACACGCACGCACGCACACATGCACACACACACCATCTCTGTCCCCATGCACACAGGACCTGGCCCGCTACGCGCTCATCTGCCAGGACGTGGGCCTGGTGCCCATTGTTGAGCCGGATGTGTCGATGGCCGGCACGCACACGCTCGAGGCCGCGGTCGCAATCAACACCAAGATCCAGAGTGTGCTGTACCGGGCAATGCTGGAGCACGGCGTGTTCATGGTGCGTGGTTGCATGTGTGTATAGTGGTGTAGGAGGGCTTAAGAGGTCAGGACTCAGTGAGGGTGTTGCAATAAACACCAAGATCCAGAGCGTGCTGTACGGGGCCATCCTGGAGCACGGAGTGTTCATGGTGCGATTGTGTGTGTGTGTTTGTGTGTGGTGGCAGTGGTGATGTGGAGGGCTTGGTTCAAGGCTCAGTGAGGGTTTCTGCAGTGTGTTGCGATCAGCAGCAAGATCCAGAGCGTGCTCTACCGTGCCATGCTGGAGCATGGCGTGTTCATGGTGCGCGTGTGTTTGGTTGTAGTGGTAGGAGGGTTATGTGGATGGCTTGGGGCAGGGCTCCGCCAGGGTGCCTACAGGGTGTCGCAATCGGCACCAACATCCAGAGTGCGCTCTACCGTGCCATGCTGGAGCACAGAGTGTTGTGTGTGTGTGTGTGTGTGTTGTGTGTGTGTGTGTGGTGGTGGTGATAATGGTTAAAACGAGGGCTTTGATAGGGTGTCGCACAGGGCTCAGAGAGGGTGTCGCAATCAACACCAAAATCCACAGTGCGCTCTACAGGGCCATGCTCGAGCACAGAGTGTGTGGGGGGAGGGGGGGTATTGTATTGAGGGACTTGATGGAGGTCAGAGATCTGTGAGACGCATGCTGCTGCTGGCATTGCTGCGTGCTGCTGCTGGCGTGTGTGCGTGCCGCTGCTGGCGTTGACGCGTGCTGCTGATGACGTTTGTGCATGCATGCGCAGGAGGGCTCGATCCTCAGGTTCAGCGTCGTTAACAAACCTCTCCTCATCAGTTTTGACACTCGTGCTGCTGCTGATGTTCGTGTGTGCATGCCTCCCAACACTGCATACACCCTCACTGCTCCTCTGTCATGACAACCATGCTGCTCTGATGTATGTCTGCATGTTTCCAACAGCGGTAACCCTCACTGCTCCTTTGTTTTGACATGCATGCTGCTGCCAATGTTTGTGCGTGCGTGCGTGCGCAGGAGGGATCGATCCTCAAGTCGAACATCGTCAACCCTCTCTCGTCCTCTGTTATGCTGCTGCTGCTGTTTATGTGTGCGTTCCTCCAACAGCATACACCCTCACTGCTCCTCTGTTATGACACCCATACTGCTCTGATGTTTGTGTGCTTGTCTCTAACAGCGTTCCTCCTACAGCATACACCTTTACTGCTCCTTTGTTGTGACACTCATGCTGCTGCTGACACATGTGTGCGCAGGAGGGATCGATCCTCAAGTCGAACATTGTCAACCCGGGCAAGAAGTGCCCCGTGGCATACACGGTGGAGGAGATCGCACAGGTGTGTGTGTTGTGAGTGCAGCCCTGGGTGCACACGCGTGGCAGGCCAGGTCACACACAATGCTAGGGGTCGTGGGGTTTAAAATAGCCGGGGGTATGAAAGATCCCATTTTCAGTTCCTCAGCCCTAGGCGCTTCTAGGGGCTGTCCCCTCACCCCCCCTCCGGTGGAAACATGGGAAACATATATACATATGGCCTCAAGAAGTGGGGGGGCGAGGGGGGGAGTGCTGTGGGCCATGGTGCAGGTGCTGATGTGTGGGTGTCGCAACAGGGCCTCAGCCCACCACCCCCTCTATGGATGTTGAGGATTTGTTGGCGAGCATGCTGACGGGGACGCCGACAACTCTTCCAGCGGTTTTGCGATGGCAAGCATCAAAAGCAGCTCAAGATGCCCCCATGCGTGCTCAGCATGCGCGGCAACAACTTGTCTTTGCACATAGGGATAGAATGCAGTAGGAGACACAAATCGCTGCACCCATGCCACAGGCCAAAATCGACGTGTTCCGTCAAAATCGAGTGATGCCGACCGCTGTGCTCGGCAACCTTCCTGTAGGAGGCAGCTATGTGGAAGCTGGCCCAAGCCTTAACCCCACGCTGAACCCATGACGAATCCGCGCCAAATCCTGAACCCTCGCAGGCCAACATCGGCGTGTTCCGCTGTACGTTGATGCCAACCGCCGTACGCTCGGCAAACTCTTATCGGGGGCAGCTATGTAGAAGCTGGCCCCACACCCCAAACCCTAAATCCTACACCCTTTAGAAACCCTTATCCATAAACCCAACCCCTTGCAGGCCAACATCGACGTGTTCCGCCGCGTGATGCCGACGGCCGTGCGCTCGGCAAACTTCCTGTCGGGCGGGCAGAGCCTAGCGGACGCGTCTGCACGCCTCAGGTAAGCAAAAGCATGCATGCACCGATACCGCCGTGTGTTCACGTGCAGACCCCGCGGGGTTTACACGTTCACTTCCAGCCTGGCACTCGTCCCGTCATCGCCACCACCGCCTGCCTCCTGCCGGTTGCGCGACCGCCTGTCTCCTGTCGGGTGCACGCCCGAGGCCCGCACGTACACCGCCGCCATCACCATGCCGACCCCACACCGTCATTGCTGCCCCCCCCCCCCCCCCCCCATCACCACCACAACCTGTCCAACTCGATTCCCCTGTCCCTGGTGCCCCCCTCAGCGTCATGAACCAAAAGAAGGGCAAGTTCCCGGTCAACCTCTCGTTCTCGTGGTCGGCTGCGCTCCAGATGCCGCTCTTTGCGCTGTGCAAGGGAGATCTCAAGCTGAAGGTGCGCTCGCGAGATGAGAAAGCCTGTGCATCACCCACCACCCATGCTAACACACCCGTGACCCCAAACATCACCGTCAAAACTCAAAGCCACTCAACCCTCATAACCCCAAAACCCCGCATTGTGCAGGAGATGGAGGACCTCTACCTCGCAGAGCTGAAGGTTGCGAGCGCGGCCGCCAAGGGCGAGCTGGTGCCAAAGGCGGGCGACGGCGACCACCACCCGCCCAAGTAGAGGGTGCCCGCATTGCGTGTGTGAACCTTATTGCGCGCGCGTGCGTGCGCGGTGGGTTCGATTGGGAACGGGAAACGGAAGGGGAGGCTTTGTAACCGAGAGGTTGTGACACATGGGAGCAGCGACCGCCCCCACAAGCAGCAACTGCATGAGAAGTGCAATCAAGTGACAAGCAGATCAGACAAGCAGTGATCTTGACCTAGTGAGATCTGGGTGACACGAGAGAGATCCTAAGATCACTAGAAGGCCTTCTAGTTAGAGGCGTTTCACCAGTGAACCACACAGAGAGCCAAGCACCCCACACACAGCCACAGCGCGCGTAGACAGGCCGTGTGCATGCAGGCGAGGAGGCACAGTATGGCTGAGACGCCACATGGCTGTTCGGGGAGTCGGTTGCATGAGCACTTGGCAGCGGGCAGCCAGTCGTAAACCATTCCCGGCCTCTAAGTTGCCAACCCGACTTGACCCTTCCCCACGGCTCACCATGCGCAAACCCACTACTTGCCCCCGCAAGGGAGCCGCCTAGCTGGACGCGGCGTGTCTTTAACTGCGTGCTCAAACTCTGCATCCTTGATGTTGAACTTGGTCAGCGCGAAGCTCATCTGATTCGCGTTTGCAAGGGTGAAGCCGGACAGCTTGGTCCCAGCTGCCACCAGCAGAGCGTTCATGAACGCTGCGTCTCTGTGGCCCAGGGTGGCCATCGCCCACGCCGTGTTGGACAGGTTCTGGGCAGTGAAGCTGGGCAACTTGGACCCAGCCGCCGCCAGCAGAGCGCCCGTGATCGCTGCGTCGTAGTAGTCCAGGGTGGCCAGCGCCCACACCATGTTTGCCAGTGCCTGGGCAGTGAAGCTGGACAGCTTGGGCTTGGCCGCCACCAGCAGAGCGCCCATGAATGCTTTGTCCTTGTGGCCCAGGGTCGCCAGCGCCCATGCCGTGTTGGTCAGCTCCTGGGGCTTGAAGTTGGCCAGCTTGAGCTTGGCCTCACCCAACAGAGCTTCCATGAACGATGCGTCGTAGTAGCCCAGGGTGGCCTGCGCCCACACTGTGTTCGACATGTTCTGGGCACCAAAGCTGGCCAGCCGGGGTGTGGCTGCCACCAGCAGAGCGCCCATGAACGCTGTGTCGTTGTGGCCCAGGGTCGCCAGTGCCCATGCCGTGTTGGACAGCTCATGGGGCTTGAAGTTGGCCAGCTTGAGCTTGGCCGCCACCAGCAGCAGGCTGACGAAATCCTTGTCCCTGTGCCCCATCTCTGCGGTGGCCCACAAGATGTTGGCCAGGTTCTGTTTGTTGAAGGACGACAGCTTGGTCGGGGCTGTGTCCAGCAGCTCGCTAATGAAGGCCTTGTCCTCGTGGCCCGGCTTCGCCAGCGCGTAGGCCGTGTTGGACAGCTCCTGGTCATTGAAGTTGGACAGCTTTGGCCTCGCCTCGCTGACAAGCGCACCCACAAATGCAGGCTCGTCAACGTCCAGCTTGGACACCGCCCAGAGAGTGTTAGCCAGCTCACGTGACTGCATCTCTGGCAGCCGCTCCCTGGCCAGGCTGAGCAGCAGAGACACGACTGCGGTAGCTTTGGTGCCCATGCGTCCGCCCTGCAGCAGCTTTGCTGCTTGTGTCAGAGCTGCACTCGCATGGATGTTGCTCCAAGCGTGGCCGTGCTGCTGCGCCAGTGAGAACAGGCCGTCTGCCGTCTCGCAGGCTTTGATGTGACGGGTGAGCTAGGGCGCAATCAGACTGCCCCCGCTCGACCACTTCTGCGTGCAAGAGAGGAAATGGGGTCGCAGCCTGCTTTGTGATTGTATGTATATGCAAGAGAAGCGGGGGGGGGGGCAGCTGCTTCGGATGGAGGCTGCGCCCCCCTGACTCCTCTGTGCAAGAGAGGGTGTGGCGCATGGGGTCAAAGCCTGCTGGCTGTTGGCCCGCATGCTCTGCCATACACACGGATCGCGTCATGCGTGTGCCGTGTGCATGCATGCAATGTGCATGCATGTGCATGCATGGCTGCACACTCCTGCTCTTGCTTCTCCTCCTGCACGGGGTCCTGGCGCCTGACCGGGACCCTGGCAGGCCTCGGCATGAGGCCTCCTGATCCGCCACCAGCCGACACACGCGCAGGCAGCAGGCGGAGGCGGGATGCAGACTGGAAATGGGGCCTCGCCCTCAACATCTGGGGCGAGGCAGCAGCAGCCTCAGAGTGAGATCCACAGGGGCACTGCGATGCGAAGCGCGGGCAGGACAGCATGGCGCTCGACTGGGGGGGGTATCGCGGCTTCCATGACAAAACGTGCAAAGTGTGGAAAACGGTTATTAACGGTTTTTAAAACCGAAAAAGAAAAAAGCTTCTGAGCGGGAGTGGGAGTTGGACTGGGAATTCTACCCCAGTTGGATTTCTGCCCGTGCACACACGCACACACACGCGCGCACACACGCTGGTTCGGAGCCCACTCAGCAGTAAACGCGCACAAACACGCTCGCGCACACACACAACCCCTTAATTGACTGATGAAGAGATCAAACCTGCATCAAGATGCAGAACAGGGCCCTGCCTCATCCACCACCGGTGCACCGCCTAATGTGATGCGCATGACCCAATCACGTCCCACCTGATATTCCAACACTTGTTGGTCAACGCTTCAAAGCGCCCCCTCCCCTCCCTTGCACAAACTGAGCCCCCAAAGTTCACCACTATCGTGCACGTAGCACTGTACACGCAGTTACAGTAACACGGGGTTTCCAGCTAAGCAGGCTACTCTTCTACTAGAGACACCCGCCGATACTCCAGCACACTGAAGTACTAGAGTACCGCCGGCTCCCGGCCGATAGACTACCGCTCCCGCCGGCTAGACTACCTCAAACAGTGGTCTCTGAGAGACATGTCTGGCAAGGATCATATAGGAGAGGACCTTCCTCAGGGTCACAGTAGTGGCCTTGTGGCCAGTCAATGATGAGAGAGAGTTTTACAATCCACTTCTGGCGGTCACACGTACGGTTCCAAAGCTCCAGTGGGACTTAGAGAAACAAGGCTCAAGGCCCACAAAAGGTCAAGCTACAAGTAGCCCACGGTAACGCCATCCACACTTGGTGGCGGGCGCCAAGCAAGCAGCACCACTGTGCAGGCTGCACACCCAGCCCCTCAAATGGCCAGAGGGCGGACCCAAGGTAAAAAACCATGAAGGGACCAAAAAGCCCTCCCCCAGACCACCGGAAGCGGGGCTAGTAGCACACCCGCCGCAGCACTCTACTCAGCGACCACACCGCACCCGCCACCGCACGCGTGTGGCGCCACCTCCCCTTCAAAAACAATCCCAGAGGGAATGCCATCTAGCAAGCAGGTGCAGGCACCCGCTCGCCGTCAACGACGAGGCGCGCGCGGTGGAACTGCGCCCGCTTCCCTGCAACCTTGGCGGCGAGGAAAGCGGGCCACAGCGCCTGGTGCTGCGCCTCCTCGCGGTCACTGAGGACGTCGAAGACTGCAGTCGAGTCCACGCAGCGGCGCAGCTCGTGGCGCCAGCGCACGACAGTGTCGGCCACGGCGTCAGACGCCACGGTGAAGAGCACACGCAGCACACCGCCCCCGCGTGGCTCCACGCCGATGCCCCCGACGGCAGGCAGTCAAGCCGGCAGAGCCGACTGGCGCTGACTGGAACGGTCCCCGCCTGGCTGTGCATGGCTGTCCAGCTCTCGTTTGCATGGGGCTCAGCCGGCGCCCCATGCCTCATGCATGGCCAGGTCCCACCCTCCAGGGGTGCATGGACGACAGAGTTGTCATGGAGGCTGCCTGAAGACCTCACAGAACACGCAGTACTAAATACATTTATGAGACTGGACCTTTGACCGAATGCGGTCCAGCAGTCTGGGCAGCGGTCACGCGCCCTCCGAAGGGTCACAAACTCTGGCGGGAGTGTGCACTCCATCGTACGTTTGCAGCCCTTTCAAAGTTTGTGCATAAGCTCGCGCTCTTAGTGAGGAGCGAATCTGGCAGGATGCACTGCTGCTTGCAACGTGGAATGTCGCTTGTCCGCACACAGGCCCACAGGCTGCCGGGGGGCACACATGCACACACATATACACACACACACACACAAACACAGCCCACTCGCAGCACGCACTCAAACACACGCTCAAACACGCGCAGTCGGGCAAGTGCGCGCAGCCGGGCGTTGGCAGCAGGCGGCAGCAGCGCCGCGGGCAGCAGGGCTTGAGAGGCGCTTCACTCGGCGGGCTGTGTTCTAAAAAACTGAGCACCAGGGCGGGTGGCACCGTGCACCGCACCACACCGCCTGGTGGTGTCTCTGAGCGATGCGCGTCATGCACGTCTGTCGCTCACAGTGCAGGGCTGCATGTGTGTCTCGAACCTACATGACCCGGTGGTCTGGGGGAGGGCTTTTTTGGTCCCTTCGTGGTTTCATACCTTGGGTCCGTCCTCTGGCCATTTGAGGGGCTGGGTGTGCAGCCTGCACAGTGGTGCTGCTTGCTTGGCGCCCGCCACCAAGTGTGGATGGCGTTACCGTGGGCTACTTGTAGCTTGACCTTTTGTGGGCCTTGAGCCTTGATTCTCTAAGTCCCACTGGAGCTTTGGAACCGTACGTGTGACCGCCAGAAGTGGATTGTAAAACTCTCATCATCATGCATGAATATTGGCGGCAAGCATGACAGCGTGCTGCGCCAGCCCAATTGTTGAGGTAGTGGTGAGGAGGCGTAGCATGGCTGGTGGGTAGCAATCAGTTTACATGTGCGCCTGGCGGTGTTGACAACAGCAGGCAGCGCGGCCGTAACTAAACAAGGCCCCCCCGTCTGAGCTGCCAACCTCGCTCGACCCTTACTCTCAACTCACCCAGTGGAAATCCAATACTTGACCCCGCCCAACTGGGCGTGCGTGGCGGTGACCGTGAGCGCGGTCATAAAATACAAACCCTTCATCTAGACTCTGCCAACCTGACTCGAACTCTGTGCCAGAAGTGGATTGTAAAACTCTCTCTCTCTCTCTGTGCACACCCTACTTGCCCCCGCCCAGCTGAGCACTGCATGCCTGGCGCAATCATCAACCAAACCCTGCATCTAGACTCTGCCAACCCGACTCGGACTCAGAGCACACCTACTTTCCGCCGCCCAGCTGGTCGCGGCGTGCTTCAGAGCGCGCCAGAAGCCTGGGTTCTTGACCCTCTTGTTGGTCAGCGCGATGCTCATCTGAGACGCATCTGCAAGGGTGGAGCTGGGCAGCAGAGGCGTGGCCGCCGACAGCATTGCTTTCTGGAAAGATGGATTTTTGTGGCGAAGGATGGCCAGCGCCGATGCCATGGCGGCTAGCTCCTGGGAAGTGAAGCTGTGGAGCTTTGGCTTGATGGCCACCAGCAGAGCGCCCATCATGACATGGTATGCCCGTGATGGCATGAACGCTGCGTTGCGGCAGCTCAGGGTGGCCAGCACCACCGCCGTGTTGGCCAGGTTCTGCTCAGTGAAGCTGACCAGCTTTGGGTTGACCGCCACCAGCAGAGCGTTCATGAACGCAGCGTCCTTGTGGCCGAAGGTGGCCAGCGCCCCCGCCGTGTTGGCCAGAGCCTGGGCAGTGAAGCTGGCCAGCTTGGGTTGGGCCTTTGCCAGCAACAGCCCGACAAAGAAGTCCGCCCTGAGACCCATCTTTGTGATAGCCCACAAGATGTTGGCCAGGGCCTGTGCTGTGAAGTTGGGAAGTTTGGCTGAAGCAGTTTCCAGCAGCACGCACATGAAGGCCGCGTCCTCGTGGCCCAGTTTTGCAAGCGCGTAGGCCGTGTTGGCGAGGTTCTGGGCATTGAAGTTGGTCAGCTGCGGCCTGCCTCGCTGACGAGTGCACTCACAAACGCAGGATCTTCGACGCCCTTGGACCACATCTGCACAAGGGGGGGGGGGCATGTGATGCAAGGTGTCTCCGGAGAAGCAGACAGGAGGCCCACTATTTTTGGGCACTGGCTACACACTCGATGCGCCCTGGACACGCCCTCCAAGCGCGTAGGTGTGTTACAGGCGAACAGGGAATTGGAGGGGGTGGGGCGGGGAGCGGCACATGACTTTAAGGCTTCTCGATCTCGCCAGTGCTCGCCCGTGCCCCCAGATGCTCTCTACAGACTGAAAACGACAATTATGGTTAGCATGGCAACAACGCTGCAGGTTGAACGGGGCCATTGAAGGGGGCCATTGCAATGGGCATGGGAGAATGTACAGCATTTGGTGCACTTACATCGTCATCGTCGGGCCCTCCACCGCCGTCGGCTCCAGGAGCTGGCCCACGCGCTGCAGGCGCAGCCAGCAGCTGGCGGAAAGGAGCGGTAGATGGACGGCACAGGGGCCTCACGGTCCTCATCACAGGTGAGGCAGCAGCAGTCCTTGAGGGGGCGCCACTGCAGGGGCGCCGAGATGAGGGAGAGCATGGCGAAATAATGCGGAGAGGTGCCGAGGGATGGGACGTGACTGGGGTGTGGGGGTGCGAACGGCCCTTTGAGTCGCGTCGAAGGAGTCGAGCAGGCGCGGGCCGCGTGACACAGTAACTAGAATTCCATCGCCACGCACGCATCATACCATACCACCAGATCTCGGTGGTACCATACCATCGGGGTACATGTGCGCAGCAACACTATCTGTCACACGTGCACACGCACACATGCACACACACACACACACACACACACACACACACACAAACACACACACAAACACACACACACACACACGCACGTACGCACGCACGCACACACATATCGCTTGCAATACATGCTCACAAACACGCTCTCTCTCCATCACACACACGTGTATATCGCTGTCGCCTGGTGTCGCGCAGTCGGCCTCGTACGTGCAGCTCGGCGGCACCAGCTGCGTGGGCAGCAGGGCCTGGGGGTAAGGCTGGTGTGCAACAACTGAGCACCAGGGTGGGTGGCACCGCATGGTGGTGCCTCTGAGCGACGCGCATTGCGCACGTCTCATCACTCCGACCGGCACATCCGTGCTGCTCTGAGGCAGTAGCGAGGCAAGGAGAGGCGCAGCAAGGCTGATGGCAGAGTCAGGTTGCGAGCGTGCCTGGCGTCGGCGACAACAGTGGTCGGCTCGACCGTAGTATTTGTTTCAAAACAAGGCCCCCCCCTGTCTGACTTGCCAACCTGGCTGTATCTGGTGGCCACGCGCGCCCCCAGCTCACCCAGTGAAAAGCCACTACTTATCGTCGTCCAGTTAAACACAGCGTGCCTGGCGGTGATATAACAGTCACCAAGACCATCAAATACACCCCCCCATCTGGACGTGACTGCCAACCTGAATCGGACCTCCTTCTCAGCTCACCCAGCGCAAGCCCACTACTTGCCGCCGCCAAGCTCGCCCCGGCGTGCCTTCAGAGCACGCAGAAAGTCTGCGTCCTTGACTCTCCTCTTGGCCAGCGCGATGCCCATCTGAGTCGCATCTGCGAGGGTGAAGCTGGGCAGCAGAGGCTTGGTCGCCGACAGCAGAGCACTCTGGAGAGCTGGGTTTTGTGTGGCCCAGGGTGGACAGCGCCCACGCCATGGCCTGGTCAGGGAATATGGAAAGTTTGGCCTCGAGCATAGAGCTCATGACTATGAATGCGTCCTTATTGCCCAGGCCCAGAACACACAATGCGCTGGACTGAGTTTTGGCGCACGAGGCGCGCATGCGTGTGCGAGCGAGGGAGTCGCACTTGCAACCACCCCTTGCAACGACCCCTACACCACCCCTGGACTTGGTCTCTCCGCCTCGCGTTTCAACCACCTCATCCTCCTCATAATCATTGAGATCCCACCACCTCGGCTCGGGTCCTACTGAGCCGTGCATGCGCGCTGCAGGCAGAGCAGCTGATCTCGCCGGGAGAGGGGGAGCCGCACGAAACGCTTAACAGACTGTGTAAACAAACCCTCCAGATAACAGATAACACGGCCAACCCAATGTCCTCAACTTCTTCGGCTCCTTTCATTGAAGGCGGCCAGAAAGAAGGTAACAATAAGTGTTGTACATAGCTATTTGCTTAAGTGGGGATGAGATGTCGTGCGCTATATATGTGTCGCTGAATCCCCCCACTAAAAAAAGCAATCACAGCGCTCGCAGGTTGCAAACCCTAGCTAGAAAGCCGAGAACATCCTTCCGGAAGGAGGGTAGCGATCGCAGTCAACAAGAAATCATTAAGCCATCACCGCACCGGCGCGTTCTAGGGCCGGGCGCCGGGTGCGGGCCTCTGCACATCGAGCGCCTCCCCGACCGTGGCAACGCGCGGGAGCGGCGCAGGCGGCACTGCCTCACACGAGCCGGGCCTCAGCAGGTGTGAGCTGTTGCTGTGATGGAGGGCGGGCGTGGCCGACGACAGCGGCGGGTGCAGCGGCGCGTCGGTGTCGAGCCCCGCGAGGATCGAGCGTGAGGCGGTGCTCGAAGACGTGCTGGCCAAGGTGCCGACGCCGGGCGGGTGGTGGGGCCGCAGGTGGGCGTGGGCACTGCCGCCGTTTGCAAAGTAGTAGGAGTCGTGGGTGGCCGAGGCGCCGGGCGCGCCGTACTCGGGCAGCGGGGGGAATGTCGCGGGCGGGTGCTGCGACACGACGGCGGGCGGGTGCATGCCGGCGCTGCTGCTGCGATGCCCACGCCTAGAGCCGCTCATGCTGCTCATGCTGCTGAGCTGGTGGAGGTACGCGAGCATCGCGCGCCGCGCGCTCGCCTCCTCCTCTGCCTCGTCATAAGGATCGACACTGGCAGCAAAGCTGCTGCTGCAGCTGCCAGTTTTGCCGGCGTGGTGAGAGTAGAGAGAGGGCGGCGCGGTATGCAGCGACTCGGCGCGGTATACCCCATCGGTACGGTCAATCCCGAGCGCACCATCGCTGGAGGGCAGCGGCGCGTGCGCATGTGCAGGCACGCACGCCACGGGCACGCCGCAACCAAGGGGCGTCGATGGAGACGTGCCCTTCCCGCCCACTGCCGTGAACGCTTGCCCACCACCACCGCTGTCGCTGCCGCTGGTGTGGCGCTGGGGCGGCGGCGCGCGCACCGGCGTCTGCGGCGGCGTGGACGCGCTGTGGGGGCCTGCACACTGCGCGGCAGTCGGCGCTGTGATGGCGACGCTGCTGGCGCCCGAGGAGGTGCGCAGCGGCGCGCTCGACAGCGCGGCGGCCGGGAGGGGCGGTGCCGAGCCAGCGGCAACACTCGCACCGGCGCTCGGCAGCCGTGCGGGGGGCGGGGCGGACAGCTGCTGCCGGCGTGCAGCGAGCGCAGAGTACAAGCCGCAGCGGTGGTGGGCCGCGGCGGGCGTGTTCGCTGCTCCCTTGTCGCCTCCCAAGCTGCTGCCGCTCTCCGGCCGCCGGTGGCCGCTCAGATCGGATAGCGTGAGCGCGCCGACCTTCGGGGGCCCTTCCACCAAGTGAGTCGAGGGCGGCAGCCACCGTGCGGCTGTCTTGCCATGGCCATGGTGGGCAACGCCGACGCTCGTGTTGCTGCGCCGGAGGGCAAGCATGTGGCCGCTGCTGCCGCCAGCAGCCAACGAGGCAGCGATGTTTGCCGCCGCAGCGGCAGCCTCTGCGAGGACCTCTTCCAGGCTGGCCTCCACTGGGGGAGTGGCGTGCGAGGTGGGCTCGCCGCCAGGCGGCATTGCCGTCTGGTGCTGCAGCTGCGATGCTGGGCTGCCGCTGCTATTGTCACTGCTGTCACGGCCGCCGGCACCGGCGACGGCGCTCTGCGGCTCGCTGCCCCGGGCAAGGTGGCCGTCCGCCACCAAGCACGAGCTCAGCGACATGCGCAGCAGCCCGGCACATGCTTTGGCGTCAATAACGCCGCCGCAGGTGCACAGCTGTTCTGCACTCGATCCGGCCACCGCCGCCGCAGCGAGCGCCGAGTCGCTCATGCTCTTGTGTATTGAGGCGGCGCCTGCGCCCTGCCCCCCCTCCCTGTCCCTCGAGGAGCACCCAGCCTCTCCGCTGCCAGACAGCTCGGGCAGTAGTGGGGACGCGGCGGGTGGCCGCACCCCTGCCACACCGCCCGCACTGCCCGCTGCAGCCTTCTGGCGTCGCCCGCCCGACACGCGCGCCAACAGGCGCTTGAGCGGAGACGAGAGCAGGCGCCGCAGGGAGAGGCGCTCGAGCGACGTGGGCTGCTGCTGCTGCTGGTCTGCCAGCGGTGAGGACGGCGAGGCGCGCCCGCGCGGTGCTGCCGCTGGTGCCGAGGTTCTGCCGGGCTGAGTGTCTGACGGCGTCCGGCCGCTGCTGGGCGCGTTATCAGCGCCAGCGTGATCCATGGGCAGGTGTTGCTGCTGCTGCAGCCCGTCTGTTGCAGAGACGCTTTAACCGGGGTTTCAGAGACAGATCCAGCGCGGCTGCAGTCAGAAGCAGGAGGCTGGCGCGCACACAGAAGTTTCTGTTGCTGACGCGCACACGCACAGTGCCGCCAGCAGGGCTGGCGCCTGCTGCTGCATGTGCGCTCGGTCCACTGATGAGAAGCTTCCACTTGTGTTGTTTTCTTGCCCCCTGCAAGGTGGGGGAGAGGGGGTTGCGGGTGCGGTGTGGTCGCTGAGTAGAGTGCTGCGGCGGGTGTGCTACTAGCCCCGCTTCCGGTGGTCTGGGGGAGGGCTTCTTGGTCCCTTCATGGTTTTAAACCTTGGGTCCGCCCTCTGGCCATTTGAGGGGCTGGGTGTGCAGCGTGCACAGTGGTGCTGCTTGCTTGGCGCCCGCCACCAAGTGTGGATGGCGTTACCGTGGGCTACTTGTAGCTTGACCTTTTGTGGGCCTTGAGCCTTGATTCTCTAAGTCCCACTGGAGCTTTGGAACCGTACGTGTGACCGCCAGAAGTGGATTGTAAAACTCTCATCATCTCATCATTGCATGGAGGGGCCAAACCGCCCAGGGAGACTCATAGGAGGGTTTGTACTTGGAGGTTGTTCAGGTGGTTGTCGCTTCCTGGACGTGATACAGCCTGCTGCTGCGGCCTGCTCCCTTCCTTGGCACTCCCCAAGAAGCACAGCTGGCCCTTGGGGGGGCCCCCCCTCCAGCACACGCTGGCGGTCCAGTGTTGTTGCGAAGCATTGGTGGATTACGGTTGCCATGCTGCGTTGCGCCGCGATGCACCTCTAAACCAAGGCTAGCAACACCAGCAGGCACACTGCCACGATGGTGAGGAGGGGGGAGGGGGCTCACCCACCAGGCGTGCGGGTCGTCGCTCGTCTCAACCTGGCAGCAGCAGCCTCGGTAGAAGGCCGTGGCGCGTGGGTGACCTTCAGTTTAAGGTTCGGGTGGTGGTCAAGTGAAATCAAGGGTAACAAACATCCCAGAGTTGTAATTTTTTGCGTGGTTGGATGCAGAAGTGTGGCACTTCGCACTTTGCACTTCATTCAAAACCTCAGGCGTCTGCCAACATCTCCCTCTCCCGCTCAACACGCGTGGCCTGTTGGTGGGTAGTCGTGTTGCAAGGGACCATCCATCCTCGCCTTGCAACGTCATGCATGGCATGCAAGCATGCATGATGAGCTGATGCGCCCCGCCCGCATGCACACAGGGATGGGAGTCGTGTAAGGGGACTTCTGTCCATCTGGCAGCATGGTCGCACGGCGCAAGAGTGGAGGGGCCAGGACGCCACATCATGACGCTGCACCAAGGGCGCCACATGCAGCCGGCCGGCATGCGGGTGGTGCATGCAAGCCGCGCGCGCTGGCGCCAACGCTCGTGCACCTGGCGATGACAGCTGGCGATGACTGGGACGTCAGTGACGCGTTTGTGATCTGCCGCAGCAGCACCGCAGGAGCACCCACGGGAACGCCGGCGGCACATGCGGCCGACGAGCTCGCCGCTCCTGCCGCCGCGACACCGTCCAGGCCGCCAGTGCTGGGGGGCGCGCTGGGCCCGTTACCCTCGCTGCACATCCCCGCGTCGTGCCGCGCACTGCTGACGACGGCCGCGTCTTCGCTCTTTGCGGGCAGCAGCAAGGCGCCGGCGCGAGGCGGGAGGGCGGGCGGCGGCGGCGTCTCGGTGGGTATCGGTGCTGTCACGTCCGGTGGCGTGGCGAAGCAGCAGCGCGGAGACGCGCATCCTGGGGTGCGCACGCGGCGGGCACGCGCCGCGGAGCGGCAGCAGGAGGCCTCACCGCTGCAGCAGCGGGGCGAGGTTGCGGATGAAAACGCGCACACACACGCGCACCTCGCCACGCCGCCTGCCAGCCCGCCGCGGCCGCCGTGCCGGCAGCCGTCGCCGCCACGTGCGGGGACGCCGCCACTGCTGCCGGCAGGCACGCCTCCCCCGGGTGCCAAGTCCGCTGTGCACGCATCGGCAGTTTCGCCGCTGTCACTGCCGCCGCCGCCGCCGCCACCGCTGCCTCTCGACACCCCGCCTGCCGTTCCGCCGCCGCCACCGCTGCCGGCAGACACACTGCTGCCTGGCACGCCGCCCCCACCACCGCTGCCACCACCGCTGCCGTCAGTGACCCGGCCTGTCGCGCCATCGGCTCCACCGCTGCCGGCAGACACACTGCCACCTGACACGCCGCCGCCACCGCTGCCGTCAGACACCCGGCCTGTCGCGCCATCGGCTCCGCCTCTGCCGGCGGACACACCATCTGGCACGCCTACTCCACCTCTTCCGCCGGTCCCAGCAGACACGTCACTGCCACGGCTGCCACCACAGCTGCCGGGTGTGTCCGTGGATGAGCCGCTGCCGCTGCCACCTCCAGCGGCAGAGGGTGCTGAGGCGCTAGCCGACCGACTGCAGGAGATGCGGCTCGGCAGCAGCTGGGGCGGAGGCGGGGGCGGGGGCAGCGATGCCGTGGCGGGCGCGTGGGGCGTGGGGGCGCGGGCACAGCCGTCGGCAGTGTGCCAGCAGCAGCCGCACCTGCCCCCGGTGCTCCAGGCACCGCTCAGCAGGTACGAGGCACACCGGGCACGGCTGCCGTACTGCAGCGACGGCGGCAACACCAGCAGCTACAACAGCGTGCTGCAGCAGCAGTCGCTGCAGCAGCTGCAGCAGCATCAGCAGCACCAACAACAGCAGCAGCAGCAGCAGCAGCTTCCAACCAGGTATGAGGCGCACCGGGCGCAGCTGCCCTACTGTGTGGGGGCGGCCCACTCCAGCAGCAGCAGCAGACCGCAGCAGCTGCTGCCGCACCAGCAGCACTATGCTACGTACCTGCCCTACGGTGGAGGGCAGGTGCAGCCCTACTCCTCACAACCTGCGCATGGTGCGCACATGTCAGTGGTTTTGGCAGGGCCCAACGTGCCGGTGCAGGGTGCGTGGTCGCAGCATGCGCCAGGTCTGCACCTCCCTTACCGCTCCTATGCCGCTGCAGCTGCGCACCCGCACCAGCACTACCAGTACCAGCAGCACCAGCACCAGCAGCACCAGCAGCGCCAGTTCCAGCAGCAGCTCCCCTACCACCACCAGCAGCTGCAGGCACAGCAGCAGATGCAGGTGCAGCAGCAGCAGCAGCAGCGGGTGCAGGTGCAAGTGCAGCAGCAGCAGCAGCGAGTGCATGTGCAGCAGCAGGTGCAGGTGCATGTACAGCAGCAACAGGTGCAGCAGCAGCAGCAGCAGGCGCAGGTGCAGCAGAAGCCGCAGAAGCAGGTGCACGTGCATGTGCAGCAGCAACAGCCGCAGCACGTCAAGGTCCAGGTGCAGCAGCAACAGCAGCAGCAGCTGCAGTCGACGCATGCAAGCAGCATGCCACCGCCCGCGCCCGCGCCTGCAGCAGCCACCTCCCACAGCACTGCAGCCCCAGCAACGGCAGCATCGTCATCAGCATCTGCCGCGCCACTCGCTGCCGCCGGCGACGACGCTTCCAGCGACGCGTGGTGGCGCCGCCTCGTCGTGTTTGACACTAACGTGTTCCTCCACCGCGCGCACGCGCTGTGGGGCTGCCTGCCGCGCCTGGCACATGTGGGGAGCGGCGGGAGGGTGCTGCTGCCGATTGCGGTGCTGAGGGAGATTGATCGGCTGAAGGGAAACGCGCTGCTGGGGTTCAAGGTGGGCGGGGTGGGTTTGTGGGTGTGGCTGTGTGGGTGGGTGGGTGTAGGTGCGTGTGTGGGTGGGTGGGGGGGTGATTTTACAGTCCGTCTGACACCCATGTTGGCGCATTATACCTGTGCTTGCGCACCCTAGTGTTAGTAAACGGACCATGGCCCTAGGGTGACATGCGTGTGTGTGGGAGGGGGGGGATTTTGAAGCGGTGGGCTTGTGAGGCTCTCTTGTCGCGGCTTCCCTCGCGGCTTCGAACGTGGGTGCGTGCGCTGGCCGTGCCGCTCTCCGGTGCTGACTTCCCCCCACGGTTCGAGCATGCACCGCCTGGCATGACATCGTGCCGAGGATCTCCCCCTACGCTGCCCCAGTCATCTTGGTTAAGGAGCCAGGTGACACCATGCTCCACGGGTGCTCTGAACAGGGTCGTATTCAGCAGGTATCACCTGCCCTGTGGGGACTTCCTCCCATCAAGGCCACTGCTCTGTGTCATCTCATACTCTTGCAGTTGAGGCTGCAAGCACGATCAACCCAAGTGGATTTGTAACACTACTATCTCTAAGTGACACATCTTATACTAGCGCCATCAACCTAAGTGGCACTGTCCAGTGTCACTCACAGTCGAGAACGCGACCGCACCTGCCGCCCCCCCCCCCTTTCTCAGGCGCGCGAGGCGACCTCGGTGCTCGAGACAGCGCAGGCGGGCGGCGGCAGCAGCAGCAGCAACAGCGGCGGCCACGGCCGCAGCAGCCGCAGCTGCAGCCGCAGCCGCAACGGTGGCGACCGCGCGGGGGCGCGCGACCAGTCCCGGGCCAGGGGGGACGGGGGAGATGGTGGGTGGCGGGGCTCCGACCAGTGGTTCCACTAAGGCACCCCACATACCGCTTTGCCTAGCCGATTCAATGATATTAAACAAAACAAAAAATGTTTAGATAAGGGGGATAAATCCCCTTTCTAAAAGTGGCGGCAAGGCAAAGCGGTTCTACGGTATCAGGCTCTCATAAGGACTCCTTGCGGGCCCAGATAAGCGGAACCACTGTTTCCGACGGTGCTGGTTCACAGGGGATCCCCCCCCCCCCCGGTCTCATGGACCGACCCCCGAGCTACCCCCGTTAACCGCCCGTCGTTTGACCTCTCTTCACCGGCCTCGCACTGCCCCTCCAACAACGACGGCAACAAGTTGGCGCCCTCCACGCCCCCGTCGCCCCCCCCCCCCACACACACACACGCAAAAACACTTACACACCTCCCCCCTACCTGCACCCTCCTCATCCGCGCGTCCCGCACCCCCCCCCCCGCACCCCATGTGTGCACGCAGGCGGCGGCGGCGACAACGCCAACACGGTCCCGCTGCTGCGCATGCAGCGCGAGGGAGAGGTGAGCAAGGCGTCCACGCTGCACGCGGTCTCGGCGATCACGTCCGCGCTCGCGGCGAGCCTGACGTCCACGCTGGGGCGCGCGGAGGCCGGGCGGAGGGTGCGGCAGTTGGAGAAGCAGCTCAGCGCGGCCGTTGCGGGCGGCAGCGCTGGCGACGACGGCATCGTGGAGTGCGTCGAGTACTTTGCAGGCGAAATGTGCGTATTGGGGGGGGGGACAGGGAGGGGGGAGGGAGGGAGGGGGACGGAGGAGGAGGGAGGGGGGACGGAGGGAGTAGGGAGGGAGGGAGGGAGAGAGGGAGGGTGGGAGGGTGTGTGTGCTGCATGTGTTAAGATGCGGTGAGGTTGATCAACCAGCAGTGAGCGTTGACAGCCATCTTAGCGCGAAGATGGCTGCGAAGGCCCACTGCTGGTTCATCAGCCTCACCTCATCTCAACAGCATACACTGCACCGTGTGTGCTGCGTCCGCTGCACCATGTGCGCTGCGTGCGCTGCACCGTGTGTGCTGCTTGCGCCCATGGATGATGCTCTGCTCCGCTCTCGCGCGTGCTCTGCAATGCGTGGCGCGTGATTCAACCCCCTTCCTCCCTCCCTCCCTGATCTACACGTGCGCCGCCCTCTCCGCTCTCGCGCGTGCTCTGCAACGCGTGACGCGTGATTCACTCCCCTCCCTCCGCTGCTCTGCACGTGATTCACCCCCCCCCCCTTCCCCCCCCTCCCCGCTCTGCACGTGCGCCGCACGCGGGCGGCAACAGGGGCTACGACGTGGTGATGGTTTCCGACGACCGGCTGCTACTGCTGCGCGTTCAGCAGCTGGCGGGCAGCTGGCCGCACGGCGGTGGGCGCGGGCGGCTGTCGACGCTGAGTGGCGCAGAGCTGGAGAGCGCCTTGAGGGAGGAGCGGCCGCTGTGGGCGGGCGCAGCGGATGCCGCGGGGCAGCGGGGGAGGGCGGGGGCGCAGCGAGGCGCGGGGGAGGGGCAGGCGCATCAGGGGCAAGGGCAGCATCAGGGGCAGAAACAGAAGGGGCAGAAGCAGCAGGACCAGAGGCAGAAGGGGCAGGCGCAGGGGCAGGGGCAGAAGCAGGCGCAGAGGGGGGGGCAGAAGCAGCGCTGACATTGTTGCGTTAATAGCAGGCGGTTCTAGCTTCGCTAAGTCGTTCAGCCAGCGCTGAGCAAACCAAGCAGGCTGGTCGAGATGTTGAAAAGCAAAGGTCACGCACCCCGGGTAGTGCACACAGCCCGTGGTCGCTGGAGGCTTTTGGTGCCGCCCGGCGCCCCAGCGCAGCATCTGGTTCACAGATTTACAGTTCACGCCCTCTCTAGGCCAGCTCGAGAGGCAGGATACCTCTTGGCAGCTGTTTTTTCTTTTGGGCAGCCGCCTCATTCGCCTCGTTCGGCGCAGGCTCCTCGCTCACTTTGTTGCCCTCGGCTTATACTTGCCACACTCCTCACGCGCCACTAGTAGTCAGGGTGCGCGCCAAACGCACGGTCACGTCAGCGTCATGACGCGTCCACGCCATCCCACTTCACTTCCTGGCGGCCGGCTTCCTCGCGGGCGCCTTCTTGGCCTTCTTCTTTGGCTTCTCGTCCTCGCTGTTGGGCTCCTCCTCCTCGCTCTCGCTCTCCTCCTCGGGCTCGGACTCCCCGTCCTCGGGCCTGCCCTTCTTGGTGGCCTGCATGGAGTGCATGTATGTGTGTGTGAGAGAGGGGGGGGGGTACGGAGCAGGTGGGGTATGTGCAAAGCGGCAAGCGCAATGTGGCATGTTATTTACGCAGGTGAACGTGCGCGCGCGTGTGCGTGAGAGGGGTTACAGGCGTTCGATCGTCCCACGCAACTGGAAAATGCATCAGGTGGGGGAGCAGGCGGAGTGTCGTGTGTGCGGCCCCACGATGAAAAACGCACTCCTTGGCGCTCCTCTTGCTCGCTGCCGCCTTTGGCGCCCCCCCTCCCCCAACACACACACACACTCACACACACACACACACCTTGACGCCCCTCTTGCCCGCTGCCGCCTTTGACGCCCCCCCCAAAACACACACACACACACACACACGCATACACACACACACATTGGCGCCCCGCTTGCCCGCTGCCACCGTGGGCTCACACACACACACACACACACACCTTGGCACCCCTCTTCCCCGCTGCCGCCTTTGGCGCGGGCTCCTCCTCCTCATCTACGTCGTCGTCGTCCTCGTCCACACGGAAGCCCTGTGTGCGTGTGTGTGTGTGTGTGCGCGCGTGTATGTGTGTGCGGGCTGCTCCGCCTCGTCTGCGTGTGCGTGTGTGTGAGAGAGTGTGCACGTGTGAGTGTGTGTGTGTGCGCAGGCTCCTCGTCTGCGTCGTCGTCGTCCTCGTCCACACGGAAGCCCTGTGTGTGTGTGTGTGTGTGTGCGTGCATGGTCATCGTCCTCGTCCGCGGAAGCCCTGTGTGTGTGCGTGTGTGTGTATGGGTGGGTGGGTGGGTGCATGTGTGTGATGAAAGCCCTGTGTGTGTGTGTGTGTGCGTGCGTGCATGCCTGTGTGTATGCGCCCTTGCCTCGCGGAACGCCATCGCTGTTGCCCATGTCGCACGGCAAAGGTACATGTAGTGCAACGCACATGAATGTGCGCGCGCGTGTGTGTGTGTGTGTGTGTGTGCGTGTGCGAGCGCGTGCGTGGCCGAGTGGCCTCATCAGAGCAGTATTACCTTGGCGTCAAAGAACGCGTAGCGCTTCTTGATGAAGGAGTGCACCAGCCACGAGCCTGCCCAGCCCTTTGGGAACGTGACCATGTCCTTAGGGCCCTACGGGAGTTTTGAGGGTTTGGGGTTAAGGGTTTAGGGGGTGTACGGCGGTTGTATCTTACGGTTCAGGGTCAAGGCCCAGCCCTTTGGGAACGTGACCATGTCCTTGGGGCCCTGCGGGAGTTGAGGGCTTGGGGTTTAGGATTCAGGGTTTCGGGGGTAAACGGCGGTCTAGGGTTCAGGGTTTAGGGGGTGAAAGGCGGTTTTGTCTTAGGGTCGAGAGTTTAGGCCCCCAGCCCTTTGGGGACGTAACCATGTCCTTGGGGCCCTGTGGGTTTAGGTTTGGAAGGGGTGTAGTGGTCAGGGTTTAGGCCCAGTTATTTGGGAAAGTGGCCATGTCCTCGAGGCCCTGTGGGAGTTACGGGTGACGGGTTGAGGGCGGTGTCTACACCGCCTACCTACAGGGCCCTGCGGAGAGTTAAGGCTTAACGGTTTGGGTGAAAGGCGGTTTTATCTTGGGGTTCAGGGATTCGGCCCAGCCCTTTGGGAAGGTGGCCATGTCTTTGGGGCCCTGTGTGGGGGTAAGGGGTGAAGGGTCGAGGGCGGTGTAGGGCCCTGCGGAGGGTTCCTTTTCTTTGTTGCAGTGTGGTAGTTGCAGTGTGCAGCAGCACACAAGCAGCACAGTGAATTTTTGGTTGCTTTCGGTTGCTTTCATTTTCCAGCCCTTTGGGAACGTGACCTTGTGCTTGGGCCCTGCGGGGGGTGCAGGATTCAGGGCCAGTTCAGGAGTTGATAGGAAGTTTAGGGGTCAGGGTCCCCAAAGACCATCCCATGAATCTAAAATTTATCACCCATATGGGGATCGAACCCATCACCTTAAGATTTGGAATCTTGCGCGCTACCATTGCACGAATCGGCGAATCATTACCGATACACACACACACACTGAAAAATTGACTGCCTCTCTCTATCTCTCTCTTTCCCGTGTCCCCGCCATGCCCACAGCTGGCGCACATTGCGTCGTGCGCTACCGCTGCAGCCTGCGATGCTGCGAGAACATCAGCACCAAAACCAACATCTTCGACGTCCTCACTGACACACAGGAGGCGCAGCGCCGGGCGCTGTGGCCCGCTTTCGTCGCCGCGAAGGCTGCGGGGAAGCGGGCGCAGTTCCACCGCGCGCCTCATGATTGACGGCGAGCGGGTGCCCCCACCTGCTTGCAAGTCTGACAACTGAAACTGAGCTGTGGCGCTGGTCGCCCACAGCCCCGAGGCCCGCGCTGCCGAGCTGAGGGAGGCGCAGCGCATGCGGCTGCGACCGCCAGCCACGACCATGCTTCTACGAAGCTGCCCAATACGGGACAACTACAGACCAGGGCGCCCCCCCTGCTGGGATGGGCGACGGCGGCACGCTGATTGCTTGGCGGTCCACAGTTGGCGCACATTGCGCTCAAGGAAGGAACCTCACTGGCGCTCGCTGCGCTGAGTGGTCAGCGTGCTGCCCCGCCCACCCCCCGGAGGGCCCCGCCCGCCCAAAAGTGCAGTCCCACCCACCACAAAAGTGCAGTCCCAATGAAATGCCCCCACCATGAAACCCACTCGACCACCTCACTTGCCCACCACAAACATTGCAGCCCAAATGCAACGCCCCTACCCTCAAACCCAACGTGACACAGATTGACATCAGCGCCGAGCCTGTCGCTTGTACTGCGCCGTTCTCTAGCCGCGCGGTTTCGTTACCAAAGGCTGGGTGTGACGGCGCGTGCGTGAGAGGGTTGAAGGGACAAGGTGAAGGGTCATGGATAAGTTATGGCTCACGAGTTTAATATTGCGGGGCACGGGCTCAGTTAGGGATCGGGGTTTGGACAGGGGACCGTGTTGTTCTGTAGCCGCGCGGTTTCAGAATATCAAGGTAGGGATAAGGGTTCAGTGTTGTCAGGTTTTGAGGATTCGCAAGAGGGTGGCGGGTTACTTATGTAGCTGCACGTTTGAGTGCCACAGGGCTGTGCTTGTGCGTGTGTGGGTTGATAATTACAGGGGGGGGGAGGTATGGGGACGGATTAACAATTACGGGTCGGGGCTTGATTTGTGACGGAGGGTGTCAACAGGGGTTTACTTTGGGAGCTGCGTATAAGGCATTGGGGTATGCAAAGTATGTATTTTGGTGTGTGTGTTTCATCATTCAGGGGCTCGATAAACGGAGGCGCGTTCTCGTCGCCGAGCCCTGGGCCCAGCAATGCGGCGCTGCTGGTGACTAGGATCTCCGTGCCGCTGACGAGCGGGATAAAATACGACTGGCCTGGCTCCTGCTAGACTGTCCCTCGGTGGAAACTACAGGAGCGGCTTGCCCGGCGCTGTCATGGCTTGGCGAGTAGCCGCGGCGCTGCCGCGACCCGTGCTGGGAGACGGCCCTTATCCTCCTCCCATGCAGGACGCCATGCGGCACCGATCTCGACGAGTTGATCGACGAGCGGAGGAGCTGGCGCCCGTCAATGCATGCTGGACATCGGTCAAGATGGCTGCTCGTGGGGGCGAGCTACCATCAGGGCTTCAGCGGTGGTGACCGCCGAGGCAACAACAGAGTTTATCCGCTTCACCATCGCAGCGTTTGTCACCGCGCTCACCCTCGGGGGCATTCGTCTGCCGGTGACTGGCGTCGGCATTGGTCTTCAGGCAGCCTGCCATGACGACTCTGTTTGCCCAGGCCCCCCTGGAGGGTGGGACCTGGCCATGCATGACGCATGGGGCGCAGGCAGAGCCCCATGCATGGAGTTGGACAACCATGCACCATGCCAGGCGGGGACTTTTCTGCTTCAGCGCCGCCAGTCGGCACAGCCGGCGTGGTTGGCCTCAAAGGCCAGGAGGAGGACGGTCCTTTCCTATACGCTCCATGCCAGACATGTCCCTCAGGGACTTGTTTGGGTCTAAACTAGCCGGCGGGAGCGGTAGTCTAGACGGCAGGTAACTGGCTGGTGGCTATCGTCCTTCACAGGGCGGTGGCACTAGGACTAGTGTTGTCTTAGCTGGAATGCCATGTAACTGTAACTGAGCCCGCGTCCCCTCGGGGGCGTGGGGAGTACCACCGGTCCGTGTCACAATCTCTCTCTAAAAAAAAATTGCGCTCAAGGAAGAAACCGCCCCCCGGAGGGCCCCGCCCGCCCGAGCCACTCTGTGGCTGGGGTTTTGATACTGATTTGCCGAGTTTGCGGGTGGCCTACCCCACGGGGTGGGCTACGCCGGACGGTTGATGCTCTGCTAGAGTGTGCGCGCCCATAAAATACAAAAACACAAAAACAATTGACAGTTGACAAGCGCATGCCATTGAGCGTGCCCCCGGAAGTGAGACCCCTGAGCCTGCGGCGCACCCCTTCGCCTTTCCTTTTTCCATCCCTTCCCCGTCTCCCCGCACATACAGTGAGCCCGGCGTCCCCTCGGGGATGTTTGGGAAGTACCACCGGCACGTGTAACCAATCTCTCTCAGAAACCTGAAGAAAAAAAAGACCAATCCCTGATTACTGACTTCTTCCCGGTCCTCACGGCTGGCCCGGCCCAGCCTGACAAAGCTGACCGTGCCAGCCGCGCGGCGGTGGCCCGTTTCTGGACGGGCCTCCAGGAGATCGCCTCCCTCGACCGAGTCCCACCGGCGTGGGCTGCTGCCGATGGCCCTCCCCCCGACCACCCATTCATCGAGGTGGTGCGTGCGGGCGACCGGCCTCGCCTCTGCCTCCACGCTCCGGTGGATCCCCCGTGAACAGGTCGGCGGGGCGCATGCGTCCCCCCGGCTCCCCGGACTCTGACTAGGGCACCCCCCCTGGTGGGTTGACGATGGCGGCACGCTGACTGCTTGGCGACCTACAGTTGGCGCACATTGCGCTCAAGGAAGGAACCTCGCTGGCGCTCGCTGCGCTGAGTGGTCAACGTGCTGCCCCGCCCACTACCCGGAGGGCCCTGCCTGCCCCGGCCACTCTGTGCTTGGGTTTGGATACTGATTTGCCGAGTTTGCGGGTGGCCTGCCCCACGGGGTGGGCTACGCCGGACGGTTGATGCTCTGCTACAGTGTGCGCGCCCATAAAAAAAAAATGACAGTTGACAAACGCATGCCATTGAGCGTGCCCCCGGAAGTGAGACCCCTGAGCCTGCGGCGCACCCCTTCGCCTTTCCTTTTTCCATCCCTTCCCCGTCTCCCCACACATACAGTGAGCCCGGCGTCCCCTCGGGGGTGTTTGGGAAGTACCACCGGCACGTGTAACCAATCTCTCTCGCCATGCGTGGCCTGCCAACGGTGGCGGCCGCCTCGCAGCGGCGCCACAGCTTCGTGGCGACGTTCTTCATGGAGGACGCCACCGCTTTCGCCGCAGGCCACGACCATGAGGACAGGCACGTGATGGAATACCTGACCTGCATGGACGACGAGGAGACGGTCGAGGTGGCGGCGGAGGCGGCGAGGCGGGTCGCTGCCGCCACCGGCGTCAGTCTGCCTGTTTGCCTGGCAGAGTCGATCGTGAGCCATGTGCAGAGGGGCTGGCGTGTGGGCCCGGCTGGAGGCAGCGTGGTGTCTGCGTCGCTCCTGAACGCCAAGCCTGCCTCTGGTGGCGTCGGTGTGGTGCCGCGCCGGGGCGACGTGCTGCGCGTGCTCTTCACCGTGACATCCTATGCCGTGGCCGACACCGTCGTGCGCTACCGCTGCAGCCTGCGCTGCTGCGGGAACATCAGCACCAAAACCAACATCTTCGACGTCCTCATTGACACAGAGGAGGCGCAGCGCCAGGCGCTGTGGTCCGCTTTCGTCGCCGCGAAGGCTGCGGGGAAGCGGGCGCAGTTCCACCGCGCGCGCCTCATGATTGACGGCGAGCGGGTGCCCCCACCTGCTCGCAAGTCTGACAACTGAAACTGAGCTGTGGCGCTGGTCGCCCACAGCCCCGAGGCTCGCGCTGCCGAGCTGAGGGAGGCGCAGCGCATGCGGCTGCGACCGCCAGCCACGACCTCGCTTCTACGAAGCTGCCCACTACGGACGCCTACTGACCAGGGCGCCCTCCCCCCCGCGGGTGGGCGACGGCAGCGCGCTGATTGCTTGGCGGCCCACAGCTGGCGTACATTGCACTCAAGAAAGGAACCTCGCTGACGCTCGCTGCGCTCAGGGGTCAGCGTGCTGCCCCGCCCGCCCCCCGGAGGGCCCCGCCCGCCCCCCGGAGGGCCCCGCCCGCCCCGGCCACTCTGTGGCTTGGGTTTTGATACTGATTTGCCGAGTTTGCGGGTGGCCTGCCCCACGGGGTGGGCTACGCCGGACGGTTCATGCTCTGCTAGAGTGTGCGCGCCCATAAAATACAAACACAAAAACATTTGACAGGTGACAAGCGCATGCCATTGAGCGTGCCCCCGGAAGTGAGACCCCTGAGCCTGCGACGCACCCCTTCGCCTTCCCTTTTTCCATCCCTTTCCCGCCTCCCCACACATACAGTGAGCACGGCATCCCCTCAGGGATGTTTGGGAAGTACCACCGGCACGTGTAACCAATTCTCTCTCTCTCTGCTGCCCTCTATGGGACTACTGTCCAGGGCGCGCCTCCCCTGGGCGGGGTGGGCGTCGGCGGCACGCTGACTGCTTAGCGGCCAGTCATTTCTTTTTCGGCTGTCCACAGCCATATGGCTGTATTCCAGGTGCACTTTGACCTTGAACACAGCACAACCCATTCAGTGGATTGTTTGTCTGACAAGCCCACCAGACAGAGCACGTCAACAGCTTTCAAATTACCTATGTATGAGGGAGGACAAGCGGCCAACGGGAGGTCAACAGTCAACGGGGTCAACGGAAAATCCGGCTGTAGGATACAGTAACACGGGGTTTCCAGCTAAGCAGGCTACTCTTCTACTAGAGACACCCGCCGATACTCCAGCACACTTAAGTACTAGAGTACTGCCGGCTCCCGGCCGAAAGACTACCACTCCCGCCGGCTAGACTACCCCAAACAGCGGTCTCTGAGAGGCATGTCTGGCAAGGAGCATATAGGAGAGGACCTTCCTCAGGGTCACAGTAGTGGCCTTGTGGCCAGTCAAGCCGGCAGAGCCGACTGGCGCTGACTGGAACGGTCCCCGCCTGGCAGTGCATGGCTGTCCAGCTCTCGTTTGCATGGGGCTCAGCCGGCGCCCCATGCCTCATGCATGGCCAGGTCCCACCCTCCAGGGGTGCATGGACGACAGAGTTGTCATGGAGGCTGCCTGAAGACCTTCCAACGCCAGTCACCGGCAGACGAGCGACCCCGAGGATGAGCGCGGTGACGAACGCTGCGATTGGTGAAGCGGATTTACTCTGTGTTGCCTCGGCGGTCGCCACCGCTGAAGCCGTGATGGTAGCCCGCCTCCACGGGCAGCCATCTTGACCAATGTCCAGCATGCATTGACGGGCGCCAGACTGTAGGATAATTAATTAAAAATCCTGAAAAGGAAATCACTGGTAGCGGCGCACAGCTGGTGCACATTGCGCTCATGGAAGGGACCTCGCTGCGCTGGCGCTCGCTGCGCTGAGTGCATATGTAAATGGCTCCTGCGTCGCGTCCCGATCGATTCATGTGGTTGCCGCCTGCTGCTTGTCTGGTAGCTGCCAGTTAGCTGCCTGATAGGCGCACGCAGCTGCGGCAGG
Source organism: Chlamydomonas sp. UWO 241 (assembly GCA_016618255.1). Taxonomy (NCBI): domain Eukaryota; kingdom Viridiplantae; phylum Chlorophyta; class Chlorophyceae; order Chlamydomonadales; family Chlamydomonadaceae; genus Chlamydomonas; species Chlamydomonas priscui. Next base: position 186,477 of record VFSX01000065.1, on the reverse strand, counting down.
CACACACGCACGCCGCTTAGCTGCAGCACACCGACTACCTGCCTAGCTGCAGCATGCTCGCCGCACGCGCGCGCGCACACACACACACGCTGCCTGCTAGCCGCATGCATGCACGCACGCACGCTGCCGAGCTGTAGCGGCTGCCTGCTAATTGTCTGCCTGATGCCCGGAAGCTGTTAGCAGCGCGCAGGTAGCGTGGTTCTCGCATGCTTGCACGCACTAAGTCGCTAGTGATAGAGGGGGCGGCTGCATGCTAGGAGCCTACTACTACATGGCTGGCCTACAACACGTCGTATGTCGCGCACACTGCACGGCAGCTTGTGCGCCGAGGAGCCTAGGTAGCGAAGACTCGTTGCTATGTCTATGCGCCGGAGATCGGGGCGACGATGGCAAACTGAGGCACCGCAACTGCTAAACGGCCAGTTCGCGCACACTGCCCCGCTGCAAGTGCAGCAAGGGGCGCTGCGTAGCGACAGATTATTGCAGCATGTCCGCATAAGCGGCGACGGCGACGATGGCGAAATGAGAAAGGGGACGACTCCTGCTTCTAGCTAGCTCCTCCCTAAAGCTGTATCACATGGACACCTCGGTAATCCCTCTCTACTCACTACGTTCATCGATCGGGGACAACATGCTGCCCCACCTACCCTCCGGGGGGCCCCGCCCGCCCCGGCCGCTCCGTGGCTTGGGTTTTGATACTGGTCTGCCGACTTTGCGGGTGGGCGGGCGGGCAAACAGGCTGCCCCGAGGATTTTGATGCATGATTGCCCCTCTTCCCTGCCCCTTCCGCACACGCACGATGTTCACCGAGCCCCCCTTGGCCCTTTCCCAAACCAATGATTTCGTTTTTAGGAGGTTTACCGTACAGGGCCTGTGCCTTCGCGAGTAAGTATTGCTTTGGACGCCCCCGCGAAGCTGAAAACGATTAAAATGTCGCAAAAATCGCGATTTGGGGCGTCAAATCGATAGAAATCGACGAAAACGACCCCCGCGGAGCGATTAAACAATCATTTTTTTGACCCCCCCGCAAAGGCTCAGGCCCTGTATGGTAGTTGATTTTCTGGAGCCATTGACTGAAAATCCGGCTCCATGGCTCCCGAATCTGGCTCAAAACGCCCCCCAAAAAATTGCCCCATACGCACGATCATCACCCCAGGCCTCTGTTGCAGCACGGCAAAGCAGGCTGCCACGGAAAAGCACCCTCCTTATCCCCTCCCCGACTTCCCCGTACGTGCGATGCCCCCCCCCCCCTCCGCCCCCCCCCCCCGGCCTCCGTGCTGTACCTCCTTCCCTGCCCTCGTCCGATCCCTCCCTGCCTCCCAGTCCCCCCCTCTTGTTCCCCATACGTACGATGTTGACCGGGCCTCCGTGCTTTGCCGGGTCGTCGGCCGTCAGCGTCGCCGTGCCCTCAATGATGTACGCTGTGCGGGGTTGCAGGGGTTTGGGAGTTAGCCTTGCCTGTAGGGGACTTAAATCGGGTTTGGGCCTATGCTTTGCGGGTAAAGGGCTTCGGGTAAGGCTAAACTGCAGGGGTTTAGGGTTAGTTTTGACCGCGTTGACCGTTGACCTCCTGTTGACCGTTTGTCCTCATTCACAGGTCATTTGAAAGCTGGTGACGTGCTCTGTCTGGCGGGCTTGTCAGACTTACAATCGACTGGATGGGTTGAGCTGTGTGCAAGGTCAAAGTACAGCCGGAATACAGCCACATGGCTGAGGAGAGCCGAAAAGAAAATCACTGGTGGGAGGGAGGCATGTGTGTGTGGCAGTGGGAGGGGGGGGGCAATAATTGCGGGGCGATGAGGTGTAGTCCAAGTCACCACCGCCTAGGCTGCGCCCGAAATCAAGTCCATCCTGGCCCTAGCAATCACTTGTGAGGGGTGATAGCCACCAGCCGGCTGCCTGCCAACGCGCAGTCCTATAGATCCACAAGAAGACGATTAGCAATGATAACAGCCCCACTTGCTCCTTGATGTCGAACTCCCTTGGCAACGTGGGTCCATACGACGTACCATACGCGCGTGCCCCATGCGCAGCCCCATGCCCAGCCCCATGCACGTGCGCACGAGTTGTGCGACACCACGACAGCAGCCCCCACCTTTCTCCTCCATGTCAAACTCCCACGGGAACTTGGGCCCGTACGACGTTCCACATGCACGCACCCCATGCACAGCCCTATGCACGTGCGCGGAGGTTGTGTGACAAGAGAGCAGCCACACGTCGGTCCCATGGCTGTAGGGTGTGGACTTGGGGGTCGAGCCTCAGAGCCCTTGGCGGTGGTGGCGAAACAGAAGATCTGGACCGCTGGGCACAGAGAGACAGAGAGACGCCCCACTTTTCTCCTCCATGTCGAACTCCCACGGGAACGTGGGCCCGTACGACGTACCCCATGCACGTGCCCTATGCGCAGCCCCATGCACAGCCCCATGAGCAGCCCCATGCACGTGCGCAGGTTGTGCGACGAGAGCAGTAACAGTGACATCGCCTTTCCAGCTGGGGCGATTACTCGCGAGGGGCGGTAGCCACCGGCTGCCTGCCAACGCGTGGTCCTAGAGCAAAGGAGAGCGGCCACACCTAGAGCAGCCACACCTATAGCAAAAAGGAGAGAGTCGCCCCACCTTTCTCCTCCATGTCGAACTCCCACGGGAACGTGGGCCCGTACGAGTGCTCGTCGTCCGGGGGCCCAGTCTTGGTCGGGTCGCAGTCCTGAGGAAGCGGTGTGTGCGTGCGCGCGCGTGTGTGTGTGTGTGTGTGTGTGCGGTGGTGGTGTGTGTGGGGGGGGGGGCATTACAAATTGTTTTGGTGAGCCAGCCAACCAGCCAGCCAGTCAGTCAGTCAGCCAGCCAGTCTTGGTCGGATCGCAGTCCTGAAAGAGCGGTGTGGGGTGCGTGCGTGTGTGTGGTGGGGGTGGGGGGGGGGAGTGCAAATGGTTTCGGTGAGACCAGCCAGCCAGCCAGCTAATCTCACGAAACACCCCAGGCATGGAGCCGAAAGAATCCTCGAGCTCGAAGTGATCTCAGATGTCCCATTTACATCCGTGCCTTGAATAGTGTCCCATTCATCAAGCACGCGTCGCGCACGCGTGTTCGGCACCTCGAGTTTGTTGGACCACCACACGCTAGAGATATATGCCTGGAACACAGCTCAATCAGTCTCATTGCGTCGCGCACCCATGTGCCCCAGTCTTATCCTGTGCGGGCGAGCGATACGATCCAAGCAGTCGATCAAAAAAATCAGCACGACAGTGCAATGAGCCAGCTCCGCAACTTAACAAGAGCGTAAGCTGGTACACAAACTAAAGATGTGCTTGGAACACAACTCCGTCAGTCTCATCGCGTCGCTCACCCATGTGCCCCAGTCAACGACGCCTGGCGGCTCGCCGATGCATCGCTTGCCACCAAAGTTGGGAACGACCGTGATGGCGTTGACCTGTGTGTGTGTGTGTGTGTGTGCGTGTGCGTGTGTGCGTGCGTGTGTGTGTGCGTACCCTCTAAGCGACGAGTGATCACCCGCTATTGACAGACGCCCTGATGCAGACCTCTGGAACGATATCGCCGTTATCTTTGAAACGATCTGAAATGGAATGTATGTGCGTGTGCATAGTGCTGGGGGAGGGTGGGAGGGCACGGCCCGTGTTGGCGTTGTTGATCTGCCGCTGCATGCATGCGGATTGAAACAGTGAAACTCCTGCTATGGCCGTCCCGTGTGTGGAAGGGCTGGTGAGCAGGTGCCAGTCGTACGGGGAGGGGGGTGTATAATTGGTGGATGTACAGTGATGAGCCCCTGGAAGCAGTTAAGACCTATTTTGGAGGCGTCGCACAATAGCTCTCCTTTTTGCTCTGGGACTACACGTTGGCAGGCAGCCGGCTGGTGGCTACCACCCCTCACAAGTAATTGTTAGGGCCAGAACTGGACTTGGGTCTAGGCGGTGGTACTAGGACTAGAGGTAGTCGTTGCTGGAAAGCCGATGTAACTGTAACTGTAACAGTGATGAGCATGAGATGAGTGATGAGGGGCGTAGTGGATATGCAGTGATGGGGGGGGGGGGTCAGGAGTTGTGAGGAGTGGTGGGGGAGGGGAGTTCAGGAGGGCGGGCGGGCCCACCCGCGTGGGTCTGGCCATGGTTTTCGAGGAGATTTGGTGGTCCAGATCAGACCAGATCATCGAGATCAGAGAAGCTTCCACTGCGGCGGTTAGGAGCGAGCATCCCTCACCTTGGGGGCCTTGGGGGCCATGATGGCCACGCGCCTGGCTGTGTGTCTCCTTGAGAGGTGTCCAGGTCTGCGAGTGGGGAGGAAGGCAAGGTGTGAGGGGGCCTGGACTGGACTGAGGGAGGGGGCCATGCGGAATGCGAGCATGCATGCAGGATAGGTGGCCCTCGGTCAGCGAGCCCTCGTCTCCTCATGCGCGCGCACGACACAGTTGCAACGGCATCGCCGCATGCATGCATGCATGCATGCATGCACCAGCGGGGTTGGGGGGGGGGCGAGGGGGAAGCATCCATCCATCACTGCGAGCAGTGGCCCTTGGCGCCGCGCATGGTGGGAATGTGCATGCCCAGGCCTCACGTTCTCAGCAGGTTTGTATGGAATGGAGTTGCAGTGCTGGCGGGGTGCGTTCTTGCAAGGCTTTGACCAAGTCGCCCACACCTTTCTCATAATCATCCTTTCTCTCCAGGGGCCTTCACCTCACCTCCGGGCATCTGTTATTTGTTTGGGCGATGGCGATGCTCGAGCGGAGTGGTGTCCGGGGTGGCTTCGTGGGGGGACGAGGCGCACGAAGAGACGGTTGTGCTCTTCGACGCCTCCTGCCCTGCAGGGCAGCTGTCCGCGATCATGAGTGGCTCCTATTCGACCTGGATGCCCTGTGTGACGTGTCCCCGATCCTCGTGGAGGCTGGGTGGGGAGCAGGGAAAGAGCTTTGGAGGGAGCAAGTAGTGGCCTCTGCCTCTGCTTACGTCCCCAAAGCACGCCAAGTTCTTCCCTGTCTGCTAGAAACACAAGAGGCTACGTTGCTCGTTCGAATTCTTGCCGACGAGGGCTGCATCGGTGAGGATGCGCGGGGCGCCTTTTGCATGGGCAGCGCATGGGCGACCTGCATGCGTGCCTTGTCTGGCGCCCTCACGCATGCCTCCCCCTCTCCCCCCCCCCCCCCCCCCCCCACACACACACACCTGAAGGTGCCCGGAGCACCGCCAATGGCAGAGAGGGGCCGGTGCTGGGGCGAGCGCTGCGACGGACGAGTGAGGACGCAGTGGGGAGGGGAGCGGGCACAGGGTGTGAATAGCGGTGGTGCACGCGGTGCACACACACACAGTGTGTGGCACACACACACACACACACACACACACAACTCGTACATTGCCGTGCCCCCTTTGGCAACACCCACCCACCCAGGCTCGCGTCCGATGAACGTGGTGGAGATCGCGGAGCACTGGCCGAGCATCGCTGAGTCGTGCCGGCTGCGGTGGAGCCTCCAGGTGCGAGCATATTCTGCTAGCTAGTAAGGTGCATCAGACATGACCGTAAACTCCATCACCATCACCAGCAGCAGCAGCAGCAGCAGCATCCCAGTAGCCAGCCACCCGCATGTAACGCTCGGCCGCTATACGCCGAGCAAGGTCGAATACGCTGCCGGTAGGTGCGTCACACGCGACTGTAAAATCCATCATCATCATCACCATCATCATCAATATCATTATCATCATCATTATCATGAAACCCCCTGCAGGCGGGCGTCAGCCGCGCCGAGCTGGTCGAGTCGGTGGGCAACGCGTGGCGGCGCAGCCTGGGAGAGGTGCTGGCTGCTCACAGCAGCGAGTACACCAGCAGCGACAGCAGCAGCAGCAGCAGCGGCGGCGGCAGCTGCGTCAGCAGCAGTAGCAGTGAGGGAGACGGCGTGCGCGGCAGCGGCGGCGGCATGTCAGCAGTCGCGAAAGTGACGCCGTACGCGGCCGTGCTCGAGGCGTTCAAGGCAGTCGCCAGCAGCGGCAGTGCCAGCAGCACCAGCAGCAACGCCAGCAGCAACGCCAGCAGCGGTGAGATTCTGCCAATGCCTGTGTGTCTGCGTGCGGCACAGCTGCCCTCCCCCCCTCCCCGATCCCCTCCCCCCCCTGAGACTTGACTGACCTACCTTGACCCTCCCTGATGGGCAAATCCCTACGCACAGACGGAGGCTGTGGCAGCGGCCTGCTGTGCTATCAGACATTTCAGTTAGACCTCCCTAGACTACCAGACTTCACGCACGCTCGCGCTCGCGTGACACCTGCCTGGCACACTGCCCCTCCCCCCCCACCACCACACACACACAAAAACCTGTTCCCTTGGGCGCGCTGTGTCAGCGGCCTGCGTGTGACTCTGCCATCAGCCCTTTCAGATCTCCCTCTGCTATCAGACCTCTCCTGCACGCGTGCTCGCGTGAGACCCGACTGGCACACTGCCCTCCTCCCCCCCCCCCACCACCACCACACACACACACAAAGTGTCCCCTTGCGCGCACGCGGGCGGAACCGGGAGTGGGAGCGTCCTGCGCGTGGCTGTGCTATCAGACCTCCCACACGCTCGCGCTCGCGGGAGACCTGACTGGCACACTGACACCCCTCCACCCCCACCCACCCCGCTCACACATGCACACAAACTGTTCCCTTGCACGCACGCAGGCAGAGGGAGTAGCAGCGGACCCCGCGTGGCTGTGCGATCAGACCTCCCGATCACGCGCACTCGCTCGCGTGAGACAGGCTCACTCCCTGCTGAAACCTGCCCCCCCTCCTGAGACAGGCTCACTCCCTGCGCAAACCTGCCCCCCCCCCCCTGCATGCACGCATGCAGGCGGAGCCGGGAGTGGGACCGGCCTGCGCGTTGCAGTTCTGTCCGACCTCCCACACTCGCTCGCGTCGGCGGTCATGGCGCAGCTGGGGCTCAGCGTCGACGACGTGCCGCTGGTCGCTGGGTACAGCTGGAGGCTCGGCACGTGCGCTGCCGCCGATGCCGCTGGCGCTGGCGCGCTGCCGAGCAGTAGCGGCGCGCATGGGGGACACGGCGGGGGCGGCGGCAGCGCTGTGGCGGCGGCGGCGGCCGAGGCGGCGGCGGCGCTGGCAGAGGGGCGGGGCGCGGTCGTGTCGGGGGGGATCGTGAGGCTGGAGGCGGCGGCGCAACGGCTCGGGCGGCAGCGGGAGCAGGCGCAGGAGCAGCAGGAGCGGGCGCAGCAGCAGGCGCAGCAGGCGCAGGGGCAGCAGGCGCAGCAGCAGCAGGAGCGGCAGACACAGGGGCAGGGGCAGGCGCAGCAGGCGCAGGCGCAAGAGGAGGAGCAGCAGCAGGCGCGCCGGCGCTCCGGACCCAGCAGCAGCACCGCCCCCTCCCTGGGGGGCGCGCGCCTTGCACCGGGCAAGGGCCCATGCACGACGACTCTCTTCCTCGCAGACTGGGCGTGCCCGCACATCAGCATGCACGCGCGCGCGCTGTCGCACGGCACGCTGCTCGGCCTCTTGTCAGAGCACGAGCTGGCCACGGTGATGGGGGTGGAGGACCTGGACGTGGTTATGGATGGGATAGCGTGGCGGTGACCACGATGGAGCAACATGGCGAACACGATGGGGCAACACGGCGACGCACACCTCGTCGCAAGCTGTGAGCGCTTCGTGTTGCGGTCATGGCTGTGGTGATGAGTTGGTGGGGGATTCGGGCGCGTGGAAGGGACAGGATGGATGGGACAGGAGCGGTGAATGGCGAGGAGTGGAGTATGACGGAACGTGCAGGCGCCGGTGCTGGTTCACATCTTGGGCCGACCAAGGGGCGACCGGTGCGCGTGCGTATTGTGTCCATTGACACTGACACGCAACAAACTATGCGTGCCCTGCATGAGGCTAAGAAGGAGCTAAGAAGCTGACCTGATCGGACCACAGTTTCACAATTTTGTACAGTTCGGCTTCCTTGGGCTCTAGCTGGGATCTCAAGAGGGTCGTGTATTTCTACGAGGTTCAGATCGAGGGTTTGTATTCATGAGAGAGAATGACCTTATGTGCAATGAGAATTCTTCTTTGATTGCTGTAATACGAGTCACTCGCAAGCAATCGGATCCGACGCAGCATATTGCCTGAACCAGCGTCTCGCCCGCTCACATCCGAGGCCCCCAATAGCGGAGTTGGCGTTTGGTTGGCGGCGCTTTGACCACCCAGCGGGCGCGGGCCGTGACATACACGTGCCTGTGTCAGCCGCGTCGTGTCACCAAACAGCAGCAGCACGCCCGCAAACGACTGTCTCTTCAGTGGCAGTGGTGGCGGCAGTTGGCCAGCGACACTGTGGCCACCCAGCCGGCGAGCAGGCCGCTACCGCAGTCCTCAGTAGCGCGCCTTCGTCAGCCGCAAACATCGTCCGAGAGCAGCGGAATGCACGCGAGCGACCGCGTCTTCAGTGGTGGTGGTGGCGGCAGATGAACAGCGACGCTGTGGCCGCGCAGCCGGCAAGCTGACCATGCCCCAGTCCTCAGTAGCGCGCCTGAGTCAGCCGCAGCATGTCATCAGACAGCAGCGGCTCGCCCGCTCTCATGAGGCACCCAATGGCGGTGGCGGCGGTTGGTCAGCAGCAGCTTCGATCACCCAGTGACCACAGTCATCAGCAGCGCGCATGCGACAGCCGCAGCATGTCGTCCGTGAGCAGCGGCACGCCCGCGAACGACCGCCTCCTGGTGGCGGCGTTCGGCCATGCCCCAGTCCTCAGTAGCGCGCATGCGTTAGCCACAGCATGTCGTCCGAGAGCAGTGGAACGCCTGCTCTCATCAGGCACCCAACGGCGGTGGTGGCGGCGGTCGGCCAGCGGCGCTGGAACCAGTCGGCGAGCAGGCCGTGACCCCAGTCCTCAATAGCGCGCCTGCGTCAGCCGCAGCATGTCATCGGACAGCAGCGGCACGCCCGCGAACGCGCGCCCCGTGTCGCCAGTCGGCCGGAAGTTGATCACGCACGCGGGCGCGAGGGAGGCGTCGCGCACGATGCCCGTCGGCGCCAGCTTGCTGCGGCCGGGTTCGACCAGCTCGTAGCTGCGGGTTCGCACACAAACGCACACATGCACATGGGTCAGTTTAGGGATCTGTAAGGTTTAAGTGCAGGGGTTTCCGGCTTGTCGCAATGCCCGTCGGCGCCAGCCCGCTGCGGCCGGGCTCAACCAGCTCGTAGCTGCGGGTTGACAAAAGCGTCGAGAGTAATAAGTAGAGAGGGACCAAAGTAGTCGGGGCTTAGGATATAAGGCACACGCACGCAGGGTTTGGGTAAGGGATGGGGGGCTAGCGTGCAGGGTTAAGGGTTGCATGCCGCGATGCCTGACGGCGCCAGCACGCTGCGGCGGGCTCGACCAGCGCGCAGCTGCGGGTCTACATGTACATGGGAATAACGTTCGTCCCGTGAGGGTGCAACGAGCGGGTGAAGCTCCACGGCTCCATGAGCATAGATGGTGTGCCCTGCTCTGCCCCCAAGGGTTGGACACACACGCATCCACATCCAGAGGGTGCTCACGTGATCGCGGGTGCGTGTTGTGGACACCCACTTGGAACACACACACACACACACACCAACACGCCCCCAGCCACCCCCACCCACCCCAACGCACACGTCCACATCCATAACAGACTCACGTTATCGCAGGCGAGCGCAGCGCAGATGACACCCACTCGAAGAGCGACGCCACTTGCTCGCCGACGCCAAACGTGCCCTGCAGAGAGGCATACAATACAGCTTCAGGGTTTTAGGGTGTAAGGTTGTAGGGTTTAGGGTTTAGGGTTTAGGGCACGCTGGCCAGGGTTTTACGGCTTAGGGCGCGCTGGGTCTAGAGTGCAGGCATACACAGTCACGAGCAGTCGGCCAGTCAAACAGCGCACACTCGCTCGCCAACCGTGCCCTGCAGAGAGGCATACACTACAGGTTGACAGCATCAGTGGGTGTCATGCCTGACAGTGAAATCCACCACCAGGGAGAGTCAGGGTCGAGAGTGCAGCAAACACGGTCACAGACAGAGTCGACCACTCAAAGAGCGAGGACACTTGCTCGCCGACGCCAAACGTGCCCTGCAGAGAGGCATACAATATAGCTTTAGGGTTTTAGGGTTAGGGTTTTAGGGCTTAGGTTTTAGGTTTTAGGGCACGCTGGGGTCAAGAGCGCAGGCATACACAGTCACGGGCAATCGGCCAGTCAAACAGCGCGTACGCTTTGTGCGTGCCCTGCAGAGACACCACGTCAACGCCATAAGGAGGTGTCATCCCAGGAGTCATTCTGCATATAATACAAGGAATGACTCCTGGAAAGTGAAATCCACCACCAGGGGTACACTGGGCTCCCGAGTGCAAACACGGTCGCGAGCCGCATGCAGGCACACTCCTAGGAAATCACACACGCACGCACGCACATGCACACACACACACACACACACACACACACACACACACACACCTGCAGACACACGCCCTCCGGGAATCGCACGCGCACGGTCGCGGTGGTCTGGCGCTTCCCACCAGCTTTGTAGGCGTCACGCTCGCGCATCGCACTGCAATTTTTTTTGAGTGTGTGTGTGTGTGTGTGGGGCTCGATTAACGGAGTGTGTGTGTGTGTGTGGGGGGGCTCGATTAACGGAGGCGCGTTCTCGTCGCCGAGCCCTGGACCCAGCATGCGGAACTGCTGGTGACGAGGATCTCCGTGCCGCTGACGAGCGGGGTGAAATACGACTGGCCTGGCTCCTGCTAGACGCCCCTCGGTGGAACACTTCAGGAGCGGCTTGCCCGGCGCTGCCATGGCTTGGCGAGTAGCCGCGGCGCTGCCGCGGCCCGTGCTGGGAGACGGCCCTTATCCTCCCCCCATGCAGGACGCCATGCGGCACCGATCTCGACGAGTTGATCGACGAGCGGAGGAGCTGGCGCCCGTCAATGCATGCTGGACATTGGTCAAGATGGCTGCCCGTGGAGGCGGGCTACCATCACGGCTTCAGCGTTGGCGACCGCCGAGGCAACACAGAGTAAATCCGCTTCACCAATCGCAGCGTTCGTCACCGCGCTCATCCTCGGGGTCGCTCGTCTGCCGGTGACTGGCGTTGGAAGGTCTTCAGGCAGCCTCCATGACAACTCTGTCGTCCATGCCCCCCTGGAGGGTGGGACCTGGCCATGCATGAGGCATGGGGTGCCGGCTGAGCCCCATGCAAACGAGAGCTGGACAGCCATGCACTGCCAGGCGGGGACCGTTCCAGTCAGCGCCAGTCGGCTCTGCCGGCTTGACTGGCCACAAGGCCACTACTGTGACCTTGAGGAAGGTCCTCTCCTATATGCTCCTTGCCAGACATGTCTCTCAGAGACCGCTGTTTGGGGTAGTCTAGCCGGCGGGAGCGGTAGTCTATCGGCCGGGAGCCGGCGGTACTCTAGTACGTAAGTGTGCTGGAGTATCGGCGGGTGTCTCTGGTAGAAGAGTAGCCTGCTTAGCTGGAAACCCCGTGTTACTGTTACTGTGTGTGTGTGTGATGGTGTGTGGTGTGTGCATGTGTGTGATGTTGCGTGAAGAGTGGGCGGTGATGAGTGGGGAATGTGGGGAGTGGGGTGCCACCAGCCTTGTAGGCGTCGCGCTCGCGCATTGCGCTGCTCGGATATGTGTGTGTGCGTGTGTGTGTGTGTGTGTGTGTGTGTGTGTGATGTTGCGTGAGGAGTGTGGGGTGGGGAGTTGGGTGTGGGGAGGGCGCTTCCCGCCAGCCTTGTAGGCGTCGCGGTCGCGCATCGCACTGTACGGATTTGTGTGCGTGCGTGTGTGTGTGCGTGTGTGTGTGTGAGATGGGGCATGAAGGGCGGGTGTGGGGTGTGGAGTGGGGCGTGGGGTGGCGCCAGCCTTGTAGGCGTCACGCTCGCGCGTCGCACTGTACGGATATGTGGGTGTGGGTGTGGGTGTGATGGGGCGTGGTGTATGTGTGTGTGTGTGTGTGTGTGATGTGGGGTGGGGAGTGGGGCGTGGGGAGTTCGGTGCACCAGCCTTGTAGGCGTCGCGCTCGCGCATCGCACTGTACGGATGTGTGTGTGTGTGGTCGATTTTACAGTCCGTCGGACGCCTTTGATGGCGCATTAGACCCTAGGAAAGAGGCCGGCAGCTGTCAAAATTAGACCCCTAGCATGCCATCTGCCATCATGATTGCTGTGCACGCGGTGCGTGTCTCAAAATAGGCGACAAGTGTGTGTGTGTGATGGGGACTGAAGGTTGGTGGGTGGGGATGGGAGGGTTGTCTGCCGCCAGCCTTGAAGGCGTCACGCTCGCGCATTGCGCTGCACGGATTTGTGTGCGTGCGTGTGTGTGTGTGTGTGATGGGGCGTTGTGTGTGTATGTATGTGTGTGTGTGTGTGTGTGGCGTGATGAGTGGAATGTGGGGAGTGGGGTGCCGCCAGCCTTGTAGGCGTCCGCTCGCGCATTGCGCTGCACAGATATGTTGTTTTGTGTGTATGTGTGTGTGTGTCTGAGTGTGTGTGTGTGTGTGTGTGTGTGTGACGTGGCGTGATGCGTGAAGCGTGGTGAGTGTGGGGCACTCACGCACCGCGTCATGCACTGCCCCCCCTTCACCACTGCCACTGCCACATACACAAACACGCAGATAATTGATTCTACAGCATCTGAAGGCCACCTGAAGGCGTGATAGATTGATGATAAATGCACGCACCGCGTCATGAACTGCTCTCCCCCAGCTCTTTGCTCTGCACCACTGCCACTGACACACACACACACACACACACATGCACACATACGCTCAAGCACACACACACACACAGGCAGACACGCCCCCCCCCCCCACACACGCAGCCACACACGCACCGCGTCATGAACTGCTCCCCCTGCTCCCTCCTCTGCACCAGCCGGTGGAACTCCTCCTTGAGATCTGCGTGCACGAGGTGTGTTGGTGGGTGTGGGAGGTGCGGAAGTTGTGGAAGTGTGGGAGGTGTGGGCGCGTGAGCAAGGCCGCCGACGTGTGCGTTTGGGATCATGGTGTGGGAGGTCTTCACGCGCGAGGTGTGCAATTCAGATTGATAAAAAGGCAGCTTCTGATCTCAGCATGTGCATGCGTGTGTGTGTGTGTGTGGGTGTCTGTGTGTGTGTGTGCGCATGCGCGCGTGTGCGTGCGTTTGCGTGTGTGTGTGTGCGTGTGAGTGAATGTGTGTGTGTGCCTCCCTGTTTAGTTCACAGGTGAAGCAACTCTTCAGCTCAGCTTGTTCGTGCATTTTGTGTATGTGCATGCCCATGCGTGCATACCGTAGTGACACGCTCATTTGGGGGTACGGCCATTTGGGGGTTCGGAAAATGGCTGTTCTATGCCCACCAAAGACACGGGTTTGGGGGTAGCCCCCGGCACGCAGCGTCCTCGGTGACACACATTTGAGGGCAGTTTCACACACCCACACGGCCCGTCCGCCCTCTTCCCTCCACCGCATGTTGCATCCAAACAGTGCCCTGGAAAGCCCTTGTTATTGGCTTTCCAATGCATTTGTAATCTTTGAAATCTATGCAGTATCGAGTGAGTTACAGCATATACGCCTTTTACTTGCGACACGGGTTTGGGGGTAGCCCCGAGCGTCAGTGCCACCCTCGGCACGGGTTTGGGGGTAGCATACCCCCAATCGTACCCCCCAATTGAGCGTGTCACTACGGTATGCCACAGGCGAAGCAAACTCGTCAGCATGCGTGTGCGTGCGTGTCTTTGCGTACGGATCAGTGTGTGTGCGTGTGTGTCTGGGTGTGTGTGGGCGAGTGAGCACATGTGTGCGTGCGTGCGTGCGCGCGTGTGTGTGTGTGTGTGTGTGTGTGTGTGTGTGCTTGCTGTTGCTGCTGCTGCTGCTGGCTGTTGTGTATGTCCCCACCCCCACCCCCGGGCGTGCGATCGAAGAGCCAGCCTGGCAGTGTGCATGCGTGCATGCATGCGTGTGCGTGTGTGTGTTTGTGTGTGTGTGTGCGTGTGTGTGTGTGCCTGCTGCTGCAGCTGCTGG
>VFSX01000065.1:155000-162500 GCA_016618255.1 Chlamydomonas sp. UWO 241 | reverse complement strand
TGGTGCTGGGAGTTGAGAGAGGATCTGGGGTGAATCACTCGTTTTTTTTGTGGGTACGGGGTGGGAGGGCGCGCCTGTGCTTACTCGAGGTGCTGGGCGCTACCTGGCATGGAGAGAGATGTGGGCGACATCGATGTGGTGGGTGGTGATGGGATTTGAGAGGATCTGGGGTGACTCACTCGTTTTTTTTTGTAGGTACGGGGTGGGAGGGGGCGCCCGTGCTTACTCTAGGTGCTGGTCGCTGCCTGGCATAGAGGGCGATGTGGGCGGCATCGATGTGGTGGGTGATGGCAGGCAGTGGGTAGCGCGTGGGTAGCGCGCGGGTACATAGCGCGTGGGTGCTGGTTTGGGGGAGTGAAGGGCTTAGTTTTGGGCTCGGGGGGGGGGGGGCACTGATGGCAGCCCTGGTGCGCTGCCTGGCATGGAGGGCGATGTGGGTGACATCGATGTGGTGGGTGATGGCAGCCAGTGGGTAGCTAGAGGGTAGCGCGTGGGTAGAAAGCGCGCGGGTGCTGGCTTGGGGGAGTGAAGGGCTTAGTTGCGGGCTGGGGGGGGGCACTGATGGTACTGCTGGTGCTGGTCGCTGCCTGGCATGGAGAGCGATGTGGGCGACATCGATGTGGTGGGTGATGGAAGCCACAGCCAGTCACTGAGTGGGTAGCTAGTGAGTAGCGCGTGGGTGCTGGCTTGGGGGGTGAAGGGCTTAGTTTGGGGCTGGGGGGGGCACTGATGGCAGCCCTGGTGCAGGTCGCTGCCTGGCATGGAGGGCGATGTGGGCGACATCGATGTGGTGAGTGATGGCAGCTTATGAGCTGGTTCAGTTTTGGGGGACTAAGTTTTACGTTTGGGGCTCGATTAACGGAGGCGCGTTCTCGTCGCCGAGCCCTGGACCCAGCAATGCGGCGCTGCTGGTGACTAGGATCTCCGTGCCGCTGACGAGCGGGATAAAATACGACTGGCCTGGCTCCTGCTAGACTGCCCCTCGGTGGAACACTACAGGAGCGGCTTGCCCGGCGCTGCCATGGCTTGGCGAGTAGCCGCGGCGCTGCCGCGGCCCGTGCTGGGAGACGGCCCTTATCCTCCCCCCATGCAGGACGCCATGCGGCACCGATCTCGACGAGTTGATCGACGAGCGGAGGAGCTGGCGCCCGTCAATGCATGCTGGACATCGGTCAAGATGGCTGCTCGTGGGGGCGAGCTACCATCAGGGCTTCAGCGGTGGTGACCGCCGAGGCAACAACAGAGTTTATCCGCTTCACCATCGCAGCGTTTGTCACCGCGCTCACCCTCGGGGGCACTCGTCTGCCGGTGACTGGCGTCGGCATTGGTCTTCAGGCAGCCTGCCATGACGACTCTGTTTGCCCAGGCCCCCCTGGAGGGTGGGACCTGGCCATGCATGACGCATGGGGCGCAGGCAGAGCCCCATGCATGGAGTTGGACAACCATGCACCATGCCAGGCGGGGACTTTTCTGCTTCAGCGCCGCCAGTCGGCACAGCCGGCGTGGTTGGCCTCAAAGGCCAGGAGGAGGACGGTCCTTTCCTATACGCTCCTTGCCAGACATGTCCCTCAGGGACTTGTTTGGGTCTAAACTAGCCGGCGGGAGCGGTAGTCTAGACGGCAGGTAACCGGCTGGTGGCTATAGTCCTTCACAGGGCGGTGGCACTAGGACTAGTGTTGTCTTAGCTGGAATGCCATGTAACTGTAACTGTAACTGTAACTGTAAGTTTTACGTGGGAGGTGGGAGGGCGCACGACCGCGACCGCACCGATTCGAGGTGCTGGTCGCTGCCTGGCATGGAGAGTGATGTGGGCGACCAGCCTCCCGCTGCACGCCCTTGGTGCGTGGACACACCAGAGGGGAAACACACACACACACACACACACACCGCTGCTTGCCCCCCCCCACCCCCCCACCAGGTCCAGAGGGCCCTCCAGCGCCTGCTCAAGAGGGAGCGGCTGTCCACCCTGCCTCTGCAATGCCCCCCCCCCTTGCCTGCCACATACCCACTTATCAAGTTCAGTCGACACACCGTCTCCCCCTGCCACTTCCTCTCTCTCCCACCCACTCACCCCCAGGTCCAAAAGGCCCCCCAGCGCCTGCTCAAGAAGGAGCGACTGTCCCCCCTGCCCCCCCCCCCCTTCCTGCCACCCACCCGCGTAACATGTCCAATCGGCGCACCGAACCCCCCCTCTGCCCCCCTACACCTACACGCACACACACACACCGCTGCTTGCCCCCCCCCTCCAGGTCCAGAAGGCCCTCCAGCGTCTGCTCAAGCGCGAGCGGCTCGCTGACCTCCCGCTGCACGCCTTCGGCGCGATGACACACCCGAGTGGAAACACACACACACACACACACACACGCACGCACACACACACACACACACACACGCACACATGCACACGCACACACACCGCTGCTTGCCCCCACACACACACGCACACACATGCACACACACACACACATGCACACACACACACACCGCTGCTTGCCCCCCCCCACACACAGGTCCACAAGGATCCCCAGCGCCTGCTCACGAGCGACCGGCTCGCCAACCACGACCTGTACGCCTTCGGCACGTCGACGCACCCGAGGGGACACACGCACACACACACACACACCCCGCTGGTTGCCCCCCCCCCCCTACACACACCAGGTCCAGAAAGCCCTCCGGCGCCTGCTCAAGAGGGAGCGGATTGCCAACTTGTCTCTGTGCGCCCTTGGCACATCAGCATACCTGAGGAGAAAACACGTATACACACACACACACACACACACTGCTGCTTGCCCCCCACCCCTCTCTGCCCCCAGGTCCAGAAGGCCCTCCAGCGCCTGCTCAAGAGGGAGCGGCTCGCCAACTTGCCGCTGTACGCCTTTGGCGCGTCATCCGGCGGCGGCTTTGTGCTTGCGCTCGCGGCGGTGTTTCCATTTGATGCGATCTGCTCGCAGGTGTGTGTGTGTGTGTGAGAGAGTGTAAGTGTGTACGGGAGAGAGGCGGCTTCGTGCTTGCGCTCGCGACGGCGTTTCCGTTTGAGGCAATCTGCTCGCAGGTGTGTGTGTGTGTGTGTAGGTATGTGTGCATGTGTGTGTGTTTGTGTGTGTGTGTGCATGTGCGTGTAAGTAAGGGAGTGCGGGCTGCTTCGTTCTTGCGCTCGCAGCGGCGTTTCCCGCGCACGCTCTCACGCAAACACACTCGCCCCGGGAAATACACACACACACACACACACACACACATGCACACGCACACACACGCATGCACACACGCAGATCATGGTTCTGCCCGCACCCTTCATGGCCGTCCTGCTCAGACACAGACACACACACATTTTCTCTGTCTCTCTGTCTCTCTCTGTCTCTGTCACACACACAGACACACACACACATGCACGCACACACGCAGATCATGGGTCTGCCCGCGCCCTTCATGGCCGTCCTGCTCACAGACGAAACCCTGCTCGAGTACCCTCCAACGCTGCTGGTGCACATGCCGCGCGACACGCACACGCACAAGCTGGTTAAGGAGACCATGATGGCGGTTCACAAATCAGGAGTCAAGGTGGCGGAGATTCAGGTGCGTGTGTGTGTGTGTGCGTGTGCGTGTATGTGTGTGTGTGTGTGTATGTGTGCATGTGTGTGTGTATGTGTGTGTGTGCATGTGTGCATGTGTGCGTGTGTGTGCCTGCCTGTGTGTGTGTGTGTGCATATGTGCGTGCGTGTGTGTGTGCGTGTGTGTGGTGGGTGTGGTGGGGCACACGCATGTGTGCATGAGGCAAACCGGTTGGTGGTAGCTGCCATGTGTGCTTCGTGCTGCTAACCCCCCCCCCCCCAACCCATGACGCCGCACACACACGCACACACACACGCGCGAGCTCGCACACACACACATAGTCGGGGTTCACATGCGCACCGTGTGGGACAAGTGCTGTGTTGGCGCACACACGTGCACACACACACGCACAAGCAGGTCTCCCCCCATCCCATGACGCTGCACACACACACACACACACACACGCACGCACGCGCGCGCGCGCGCGCACACACACACATAGTCGGGGTTCACATGCACACCGTGTGGGACAAGTGCCGTGGTGGCACACACACGTGCACACACAAACACACACACACGCACACAAGCAGGTCGCCCCCCATCCCATGACCCCCACCAGCATTATCACGACTGACCTGGCACTCACACACACACGCACGCACATGCACACACACACGCACACGCACACGCACGCACGCAGGTCCCCCCCCAGCCCATGACCCCCACCACACTCTCCGACATCATCCCGACGACTGACCTCTCGTCAGACCAGAGCGCAAAGATCTTCGAGGCGCTCTCTGCAGCCGGCTTGCTCGACGCGGCGGGGATGCTCACTCAGGACCCTCGCCAGACGCAGGTGTGCACACTGTTTTGTTTGCTTGCTTTCGTGAGGGTTTTTAAAGTTTGTTTAAAGATGGTTGCTGTGACCGACCGTCTTCAGACCGCCAAAGATCTTTTGAGGCACTCTCACCGGCCGGCTTGCTCGATACGGCGGGCATGCTCACGCAGGACCTGCGGCACGCGCAGGTTTGCACACTGTTGTTTTTCCGGTTTGTATTGAGCAAGGGCATGCACAAGGGTTTTAGTTTCAGGGTTGCTGTGACACTCGTGCCAGACCAGAGCGCAAAGATCTCCAAGGCGCTCTCGGCGGCCGGCTTGCTCTCCGCGGCAGGCATGCTCACTCGGGACCCGTGCCAGACGCACGCGAGCACACTGTTTTCTGTGTGTTTTCATTAAGGGTTGATACGTTTTTTTTGGATGGTTGCGACGGTCATGTCGCCAGACTAGGGCGCAAAAACCTTTGAGGCTCTCTCCGCTGTTGCTGTCCATTTATACAGCACTCCCCCCCCCCCCAAACACACACAGTGGCACAATGTCCGCAACGAAGCCAACGTGCCCGGCTTCTCGGGCCCTCACTTTTGCCCGCGGAGCACTCCCCTCCACACACACACACACACACACAGTGACGCCTGCTCACTACTGCAGCAATCGCCTCCTCCTGACCCCCCACTGACCTCCCCACAAACGCTCGCAGTTGCGCAAGGCCCTCTAGTAGGAACCAAACGTGCCTTGCTTCTCGGGCTGCCACTTTACCATGGAGCACTCCCCTCACACACACACACACACACACTCTCACACACACACACACACACACACACACACACACACAGTGACGCCCATTTGCTAATACAGCACTCGCCCCCCCCCTAAACGCACACAGTGGCGCAAGGTCCTCAAGGACGCAGACGTGCCCGGCTTCACGTCGCTGCGCCTCAAGTCGGACCTGTCACCCATCAGCGAGGTGCGGAGGGGAGGTGCACACAGGGAGATCGATGCTGAGCTCACACCCCACCACTGACGGCCACACGCACGGTTCCAGAGCTCGAGCAGGACTTACGAGAGCGTCGTCCTGAAGACCAATAAAGGGGGGGGGGAGAAAGCCCCAAGGTAACGCCCGTGGAGAGTGATGCAAGCCAAAGCACCCAGCACACCCACCGCGGCACGCACACATGCCTGAAGTCCGACCTGTGTCTCCGTTGGCCACCCCGCACCCCTCAAACGTGGCATTTGCAGGGTGAGATAGGCCGGTTCGGGCCGGCGCCGCGGGGTGAGATTGAGGACGTGAGCGCGAGGCCCAGGGTGGGCCATCATTCCCCAAGATCCTGAGCGGAACCACTGAGATAGAGCCGCCGACCCCCCAGTTATACCTACTCCCCCCCCCCCCAGTTCTCCCCTAGTGTGCCCTCAGTTTCCACCTGGGGGGGGGGGGCAGGTACCTGGGGGTCCCAAGGGGGGTCAGTCCAGACTGGGGGGCACTGGGGCCCCTGGGGCACCTCTCGATCCACTCAGTCCGACCTATCAGCCATCAGCGAGGTGCACATCGGTGCTGAGCTTACACCCCACCAGTGGTGTCATTAGCGCCCCCGCAGCCCCCGCAGCCGCCGCTGCGGGGGCAAACCGGGAAATTTGGGGGGAAGCTGCAGGGGCGAAGCGCGGGAATTTCGCTCCGAAAAGTGTGAAATTCGACGATTTCCACACTTTTCCGCATAAAACGCCACCTGCAGGGGCAATTCGGCATGTTCCCTCCTACACTGCGGGGGCAAACATGACATTCTTGGTTTCCTTAATGACACCACTGCCCCCCAGCTCTGGCGGTCACACGCACGATCCCAGAGCTGCAGCAGGACTTAAGAGAGAGCATCTTCCTGAAGAGCTGCCAACATAATCGGGGGGAAAGAAAGCCCACAGTGGCGCTGGAGGGAGGGAGGGATGCAGACCAGCGCACCCACCGCACGCTCACCAGGTGCTCACACAAACACACACAACACACACACACACACACACACGAACACACACATACGCACACACACACCTGGTGCTCAACCGCTTATATGCGCAGCATGCGATCACGAGCGCCACCACGACCGACATGCTCGACTGGTTTGACCCACCACACGCGCACACACACACACACATGCACACACACACACATCCCCGCCCAGGTGCTCAACCGCTTGTACGCGCAGCATGAGATCACTAGCGCCACCACGACCGACATGCTAGACTGGTTTGAGTCGCCCAGCGTAGGGTACGTTAAGGATGGCTCGGAGGCGGCGGCGGAGGTGGCGTCAGAGGCGGCGTGAGGCGGTGACGCATGATGGTGAGGCGGGCTGCTGCACTGCTCGACTGCTTTGAAGCGCCGTGTGACGGTTATTCCCCGCTTGACTCGGAGGCGTTTGTGCACCTGGCGTGTCAGCTCTAGCGCGAGGGATGTTTGCGGTTTGGGATTGGCAACAGTTGCCCAGGGACCTTTTTTGTTCGCGCGCGAGAGTGAATGGAGCCGAGTGCCCGCCACCTGTCACGGCGGCACCGGCGGCGAGCAAAATTTGAAACTGGCGTTTCGTAGCTGGCTGTGGCATGCTGCATGGCCCAGATCCAACAAGGGTGGCTCCGACCGAACGTGTCCCTGAGTGTAACGTCCATCATCATCGGTTCGTAGAGCAGCTGTTCTTCTTCCGTTCCCGGATTCCTGCGTGCGTTGATGCCCACTTGTGCCGCCCAGCCGCCACTTCTCTGTGTCAGAGTCAGAAACTTATGTATTTTATAAGAGCGAACAACGCACATTGGTTGTCTAGGAGCCGAGCTGTTTGCACGTGTTTGCACAGAGTGTGGAGGTGTGATGGGGTGCGCGCGCCAAAGTGCCGCCTCACAGCGCCTGCGGCATGTAGGCATGGCCTCCCTCCCGGAATGCGATCGCCTGCTGGGCCACATATGCCTCGCGTTCCGGGTTCCTACACATGGGGGCCCGCGGACGCTGCAGGGCGTGTCGCTAGAGATAGTGAAGCGCAGAAAGGAGGAGGGAGGCACGGTAGCCGAGTTGAATCCGGTGTACAGGTGGGTGGAGGTGCAGATCTGCGCCACGCGCGCATGGCTGACCTTGCGCATGCAGGG
>VFSX01000065.1:147500-152500 GCA_016618255.1 Chlamydomonas sp. UWO 241 | reverse complement strand
CGTATGCTCAGGACCATTTTGTGTCCACGCGTGTGTGTGTGTGTGTGTGTGTGTGTGCGTTTTTGTGTGTGCATGCATGTACAACACAGACCCAGCGTGGCTCATAAAGACTTCTTCCTCTAAGCAGGGGCATGCCTGCCCCCAAGTCAAGGCTTTTTTAGCCTTGACTATTCAAAATATTACAAATGCTGGTGCGTTTGTGGTCGATGTTACAGTTTGTTGGACGCCTTTGATGACGTGTTGATGACGTGACGGCGGCGGCGGCGGTCTCTCTGTCCCGGACCCAGAAGCAGAGCAGGGCCAGGCCCGCCCGCTCCCTAAACCCTTAATCCGAAAGCCTAAACCCTGGCACACACACATACACACACGCACACACACACACACACACACACACATGTGCAGCACAGCGACGGCAACGGCGGCGGCGGCGGTCTCTCTGTCCCGGACCCAGAAGCAGAAGCAGAAACAGACCCGGACCCACCCGCTCTCTAAACTCTGAATCCAAAAACCTAAACCCTGGCACACACACATACACACACGCACACACACACACACACACACGTGCAGCACAGCGACGGCAACGGCGGCGGCAGCGGTCTCTCTGTCCCGGACCCAGAAGCAGAAGCAGAAGCAAAAGCAGAAGCGGAAGCAGAAGCGGAAGCAAAACCGCCCGCATCCCTGCACGACCTCGACCGCCCGACGCTCGAGCGTGTGCTGTCCCACTTGTGTGGGCGCGACCTCGCCGCGGCCGCGTGCACGTGCGGCACGCTGAGGGACCTCGCGTGCGCGACGGTGCCGGGCCTGAAGGGGCTGCAGGTGTGTGTGGACTGTGGTTGTGGATTTAGGGGTTGGGTTTGGGGCTTCCTGACGTCGGTTGAGTTCAGAAAAAACGGCCGCATGCGACACCATGAGGGACCTCGCGTGCGCAACGGTGCCGGGCCTGAAGGGGCTACATGTGGGCGTAAGGCTTTCGGAGTCGAGGTTTAAGGAGTTGGGGTTCCCGACGTCGGTTTCGTTGAGGTTTGAATAAATAAAAAAAACCACACATGCACACAAACCCACACATGCACACAAACCCACACATGCACGCGCACACGCACTCATGCACTCACGCACACACGCGCGCACACACACACACACGCACATGCACACACACACGCAAACACACATACACACACGCGCACACACACATGCACACACACACGCACACACGTACGCAGGTCCTCCCACCCACCGCCACCCAGGCAGACACGTGCACACACACACACACACACACACACACGCACACGCACACGCACACGCACACACACCACACGCACACGCACACGCACACGCACACGCACACGCACACGCACACGCACACACACGCACACACACCTCGCCCCCCCCTTTCCTATGCAGCTGTTCCCGCACCAGCGCACAGCGCTGCGGTGGATGGCGGCGCGGGAGCGGCCCGCGCCGCGCGCGCCGCACCCGCTCGTTAAGGTGTGGGGCGTGCGTATGTGTGTGCATGTGTGTGTGTGTGTGTGTGTGTGTGTGTGTGTGTGTGTGTGTGTGTGTGTGTGTGTTTGTTTGTATGTGTGTGGATGGATGGCGGCGCGGGAGCGGCGCGCGCCGCACCCGCTCGTAAATGTGTGGGGCTTGTGTGTGCGGTGTGTGTGTGTGTGTGTGTGTGTGTGTGTGTGTGTGTCGGCGCGGGAGTGGTGCGCGTCGCGCGGTGTGTCTTATGTGTGTGGTGGCGGTGTGGTGGTGGTGGTGGTGGTGGGGCGGGGAAAGAGCGGCGGGCGCCGCCCGCGCCGCTCCCGCGTGTTAAGGTGTGCAGCCATGTACGCACACCTGCAGAGTGGGGAGCTCAGGCTGGACCGCCCCTCTGCACTCAACCTCCCCCCCCTGCATGCCCACACGCACTGTGTGTCGGCTCCCATGGCGGCATGTGCCTTTGCCCTCCTGTGCATCTCCCCCCCACACACACTCCACCACCACCGCCACATACCTCAAGTGAGCAGCTCAGATTTGGCGCGCTTCTAAACCTCCCCCCCCCCTTTCCTCCCTCCTGCATGCTCACAGGCGCTGTGCGTCGGCTCCCCTGGCGGCGTGACCCTGTACGCGCATCTGTCCAATGGAGAGCTCATGCTGGATGCACCCCCTGGGGTGACACACGCTCGGGGTGGCTTCTTCTGTGACGAGCCGGGCCTCGGGAAGGTGTGTGTGTGTGTGTGTGCGTATATGCGCGTTTTTTCAATTTTCACAGTCTGCCGGGCGCCTGTGTTGTCGTATTAGACCTGTGCTTTCGCCCCCTAGAGAAGAGGCCGGCAGCTGGCAAAAGTATACTCCTAGCTGCCAATTGCCATGCGTGTGTGTGTGTGTGTGTTGAGTTGATGCTGGACGCGCCCCCTGGTGTGCCGCACGTTCGCGGCGGCTTCTTCTGCGACGAGCCGGGCCTTGGAAAGGTGTGTGCGGGGGGGGGGGGCGTGTGTGTGTGTTTGTGCGTGTGTGTGTGTGCTGGGCGGCTTCTTCTGTGACGGAAAGCTGTGTGTGTGGTGTGTGTGTGTGTGTGCGTGTACGTGTGTGTGTGTATGTTGTGTGTGTATGTTGTGTGTGTGTGTGTGTTTGTTGAGCTGATGCTGGACGCCCCCCTCCCCCCTGGGGTGTCGCATGTTGTGGGGCGAGCCCTGGAAAGGTGGGACCGCGAGGAAGTGTGGGCTGAACACAGTTGGGTGGGCACTGCACGCATTTAGGCTCCCCCCCCTCCTCCCAGTCCACACCCTCAACACCCTCAACACTACAGACCGCGCTCGCACACGCGCTCGCACACGTGCTTCACACCCTTCACACCCTTCACACTCCCCACACACCCCACCCTTCCCGCACGGCAGACCATCACCGCCTTCGCACCGTGCTCAAGCCATCCGAGCGGTTGCCAGAGCGTCCCCATGCGCGTCCTCACACCCTCCACACCCTCCACACCCTCCACACCCTCCACACCCTCCACACCCTTCACATCCTCCAGACCCTCCACACCCTCCACAACCTCCACACCCTCCACACCCTCCACATCCTCCAAACCCTCCACACCCTCCACAACCTCCACACCTTCCACACCCCTGACGTTCACCGCGCTTGCACACGTGCTCAAGCCACCAGAGTGGTTGCTGGAGCGCCCCCATGCGCACTCACGCCATGGCGCGTCCCAACACCCTCCACACACCCTCCCCACTCCCCACACCCTCCACACCCTCCACACCCCAGACGGTCACCACCCTAGCACACGTGCTCAAACCATCCGAGCGGCTGCCAGAGCGTCCCCATGCGCGCCCCCATGGCGCAACTCCACACCCTCCACACCCTCCACACCCTCCACACCACAGACGGTCACCGTGCCCGCACACGTGCTCAAGACCCCCGAGCGGCTGCCATACCACCCTCCGCACACCCCACACCCTCCACACCCTCCACACCCTCCACACCACAGACGGTCACCGCGCTGGCACACGTGCTCAAAACGTCCGAGCGGCTGCCAGAGCCCCCGGCAGGCGTGTCGGTGCAGTGGTCAACGGACGCACAGGTGTGTGGGTGTGTGCGTGTGTGCGTGTGTGCGCAGATGTGTCTGTGTGTATATGTGTGTGCATGCGTGTGTGCGCGGGACTCGGCCGCCCCTGGCAGGGCACGCAGTGGCGGGGGCACGGAGACACGCTCTGGCCGCTTTCAAAAGTTACGCCCTCACAGCCATGCACAGTTTGTCACCCGAATCCAGTGTATGTCGCCCGAAGCCACCGTGTGTCGCCCGAATCCACCGTCCCATTTGGGTCAAGTCTTCGAGGGTAGCAACAGGATGGCATGGCACGGCATGGCACGGCACGGCATGGCATGGCACGGCGTGGCACGGCATGGCACGGCACGGCATGGGATGGCACGGCACGGCACGGCACGGCACGGCATGGCGTGGCGTGGCGTGGCATGGCATGGCATGGCATGGCATGGCATGGCATGGCATGGCTACCTTCAGGGTAGCATGGCTACAGCAGCTGATTACGGTGCCCTGACAAGCGACAAAACACCTGTAAAACCGCCTCTGAACACACACACACACACACACACACACACATACACACAGAGAGAGAGAGAGAGAGAGAGAGAGAGAGAGAGAGAGAGAGAGAGAGAGAGAGAGATGAGAGAGGAGAGAGAGAGAGAGAGAGAGAGAGAGAGAGAGAGAGAGAGAGATTCGCTACATCCCCCGTCGCACGAGCTGCCTGTATTACAGCCACGGCCACGCACACACACACGCACACACACACACACACACATGCACACACACGCAACGCCATCAAAGGTGTCCGACGGACTTAATAATCCACTAAACACACACACGCGCAGGGCCGCCGCAATGGCTTCTACACGCCACTGCCAGAGGCATCAGGCGCAGGTGCCAGCAGCGGCGGCGGCGGCGGCGGCGGCAGTGGTGCGAGCGGCAGCGGCGGTACCCGCCAGCAGCAGCGGCCGTCGCGGAGGAGCGGCGGATCTGCTACTGGTGCGCCTGCTCCTGCTGCTCCTGCTGCTGCTCCTGCTGCTGCTGCTCCTGCTGCTGCTGCTGCTGCTGCTGCTGCTGCCGGCGACGCACTGGCGCTGCTTGCGACACTGCCGTCGCGGAGGAGAAGTGGATCCGCTGCTGCTGCTGCTGCTGGTGCGGCTGCTGCTGCCGTTGCTTCTGCTTCTGCTGCTGCTGCTGCTGCTGCTGCTGCTGCTGCTGCTGCTGCTGCCGGCGACGCACATGCGCCGTGTGCGCTGGCGTCGCCGCTGCGGCAGCTTGCGGTAGTGCCGCTGACGGCTGCTCGGGCGTTCCCTGGCACCAGTGTCATCTCCAATGGTGGTGCTGGTGCTGGTGCTGGCACTCGCACCCGCGCTGGAGCTGGAACAGGTGCCGGGTCAAGCGCTGGCGCCAAGGCAGCTGCAGACATGGATGCAGCGGCGGCGGCTGGCGGCGCCCCGGGTGGTGTGGAGCG
>VFSX01000065.1:135000-142500 GCA_016618255.1 Chlamydomonas sp. UWO 241 | reverse complement strand
TGGGTTGTTTAACTCTCATCATCATCATCAACTGGCCGCTGTACCATGCTGACCTGGGAGGCACTCCGCACCGCACGTGCGTACGTGTTTGTTGCGCACTGCACACACACGTTCGCCGCGCTACGCACACACCTGCTTCTGCAATTTACCCGTGCGTCCCTAGGAGTCCGCAGCAACGGGCAGCAACTGGGGATTTTGGCGCGGGAGGCGGGGTGGCGGCCGCTGGCGGCAGATTGGCTGCGCCAGGCGACGCGCTTTTGGGATAAGGCGCGGGGGCGGCCTGACGGGGACCTGCTTAAAGATGCGATGCGGGAGAGCTGGGGGCTGGCGGAAGCGGGGGGGACGTGCTGGGCGGCACGCTTGCAGGTGTGCCTCAGAACTGTGGGGCACACCTTGGCGTGGGACCAGGAGGGACCGGTACGCATCACCAACCTGCTGGACGTGGCGACCGCGGCGTGGCTGGCCGCCGCGACAAGCACACCGGCGCTGCCGTGGCGGGACAGAGGCAGCGACGCAGCCAGCGGGCGTGCTGCCTATGCGGTGGGCAAGAGGATGAGGCACACAGGGTATTTGAGTGCCCTGCCTATGAAGAGGCACGGGTGCGGGCCCACAGCCTGTTTCGGTCCATCCCTCGCCCCGAGGAGGCTGATTTAGATGAGCGGATGCAGGAGTTTATGAATCCTCGGCCAGGCCAGGAGAACCCCAGGTTCTGGCACGAGTTGGCTGACTTCCTTGTCGCCTGTTTTGAGACACGCACCGCGTGCACAGCAATCATGATGGCAGATGGCATGCTAGGGGTCTAATTTTGACAGCTTCCGGCCTCTTTCCTAGGGTCTAATGCGCCATCAAAGGCGTCCGACGGACTGTAAAATCGACCACACCTAGCCCTTGGGGAATGTCCCCGCCCAGCGTGTGCGCAGCACGCTCAACTGCCACCAGTGATTTTGTTTTGGGCTCCTGGGAGCCATTGGGAGCCATTTGGCTATTGTCGATCCCATCAGATAGAGCTCAACCAACCAAGTCGCTTGATGGCCTGACAATCCCATCAGATAGAGCTTGTCACGAGCTTGAAAATGACCTATATTTGATGGTAATGGCCAACGTTAAGGCAGCAGTCAAGGCGGTCAACATGACAATGGTCCGTGCGCCGGCTCCCAGCAAATAACTAAAAAGCTGAAAACAAAATTACTGACTACCACACGCTGACCTGGCGGCGCTCCGCACCACACGCGCGTGTTTCACACAATGCGCACTTTCCACACCTTCACAACACCTGCGACCACCCCTGCCCCTCCAACCCCCACACTCCTGCCCCATGCGTGCCGCCCCCGCACAGGCGGCCTGTGGGTGCCCCGCGAGGTACGCGTGCGCCCCTCTGACGGGGGGGACGTGTACCCCCAGCTGTTGCGCGCGTTTGAATGGCAGTCTGTCGAGGAGGCAGAGGAAGCTGACGCTGCGAAGGGCGCAGCGAGGGCGGGCAAGGCGGCGCGCGGGAAGCTGGGAGGGGGCAGAGGAGGGGGCGGAGGGGGAGGGGGGGCAAAGGGGGGAGCAAGAGGAGCTGGAGGAGGGAGAGGCAGCGGCGGTAGCCGCGCGGCGCACACGTGGCGCCTGCTTCCGGAGCTGCGCCTGTCGCGCCTCGCGTTTGACGCGCACGCGCTCGCCGCGGCTGCGGCGCTGCCGGCGATGATGCCCAGGTGATTATGGGCGTTGGGGTGAGCATTGCTCATTGCATGATTGGTTGTTTTGGTGCTGTGATGCGCATCTGACGCAGATATATGCGCTCGCTGCCGGCCATGATACCCAGGTGATTGCGGGCGTTGCGTTGCTTGCGTGGTTGGTGTTTTCTTCTTCTGCTGTGTTTGATGGCAGCAAGTGCGTGCGCTTTGGCCGCCGGCAATGGTATCCAGGTGTGTATGGGCTCTGGCTTTGGTGTAGGCATCGGCTGCTGCGTTATTGGTGTTTTTTCGTTGTGTTTGCCGCGCGCGCGCGCGCGCGCGCTGTGTTTGACGCTGTGTATTTTGACGCGCACGCGCGCGCTGCGGCCCAGTGATGTCCTTAGCGACCCTGCAGACCCCGCAGGCCCCGCTGCGGGGGCAAACCGGGCAATTTGGGGGGAAACTGTGCGGGTGAATCGCGGAATTTCGCCCCGAAAATCACACTTTCACACTTTTCCGCAAAAAATCGCCTCCTGCGGGGTCAATTCGGCATATTCCCTCCAATGCTGCGGGGGCAAACAGGACATGATCGATTTCCTTAGGGACATTACTGCTGCTGCCGCGGCGTCATAGGCGATGATGCCCAGGTGATTGCGTTGTTGATGGTTTCGATGCTTTGATGCATGTTTGACGCAGACGCACTCGCTGCGGCTGCGGCGCTGTCAGCGATGACGCCAAGGTGATTGCGGGCGTTGCGTTGCTTGCGTGGTTGGTGTCTTCTTCTTCTGCTGTGTTTGATGGCCGAGCGCTCGCGCTGCGGCCGCCGGCGATGGTGATTGCGTTATACCTGTTCAGATCGTCAGATATGGTATGGCTCTTGGGGGGGAGGGTACATTGTTTCAACCAGCACATCGACACGCCACTGAACGGGCCGCAACGCAGGAGCCTTGCAATCCCTATACCCGTCCCTCCACGTGGAGCTGCTCGCCGCGCGGCACACTCGCGCTGCTGCCCCCCCACAGCCACGCGCACCAGCTGCACCAGCACCAGCGACGGCGACGCGTGCCCTCCCCCCCCACCCCCCCAACCAACCAACGGTAACACATGCCCTCTTCACACACACACATCACCCATCCCGTGCAGGTGGGGTCCGAACCTGCGCCACAAGCTCGCGCTGCTTCTCGCCACAGCCACCGGCGCCAGCGGCGGCAGCGCGTGCTCCGCCAGTGGCGGCGGTAGCGCGTGCCCCGCCAGGGGCGGTAACACATGCCCTCTTCACACACACACCACCCAACAAACGTCTCCCCAGGTGAAGCCGCTCGCTGCGCGACAAGCTCGCGCTGGTGCTCCCTGCAGCCACAACCAGCGGCGCCAGCGCGTGCCCCGCCAGTGGCGGCGGTGGCGCAGGCCCCCCGCCAGGGGCGGCAACACATGCCCTCTTCACACACACACCCCACCCATCCCGTCCCTCCAGGTGGAGCCGCTCGCTGCGCGACAAGCTTGTGCTGCTGCCCACCGCAACCACCGGCGCCAGCAGCGGCGTTGCATGCCCTTCCAGTGGCGGCGGCGACGCGTGCCCTTCCACCCACCCACCCTATGCCCTCCCACTGGTGCCACAGCCACCGGTGGCACCAGCACCAGCGGCGGCAACGCGTGCCCCCCCCCCCTTCCCTCTTCCCCCATCCACGCCACCGCACCACCCACCCAACGTTCCTCCAGGTGGGGTCCCAACCTGCGCCACAAGCTCGCGCTGCTTCCCGCCGCAGCCACCGGCGCCAGCGGCGGCAGCGCGTTCCCCGGCAGTGGCGGCGGCGACGCGGTCGGCGGGCTGCCGCACGAGAGGGTGTACTTGAGCCGCGCGACGCTCGTGGTGGTGCCGGCCGTGCTCGTGGGGCACTGGGAGAACCAGGTGGGGTCTGAGGCACGGATTTGGGCATGGATTTCGTGTATGCACCTCAGACGCAGCCTAGTATGATAGGAAGTGCACCTGGGCCGCGTGACGCTTGTGGTGGTGCCGGCCGTGCTCGTGGGGCACTGGGAGAACCAGGTGGTGTCCGAGCTGGATCCGAAACACTGGTCTGGACATGGATGGAGTCCGTGCAGTTCAGGTGCGGCCCATCATGCATGATAGCAAGTGTGTCTCAGCTGTGCGACTCGTCGTGGTGCCGGCCGTGCTTGTTGGGCACTGTAGCAGCTGAGTAGGCAAAAGGAACTAGTTGTATCGGTGACCCTCTGACAGTACAAGTACACAGCACATACAAGTAAGGCGAGTAGTATGCTACAGGCACTGGGGATAACCAGGCGGGAGCCGAGGCAAGGATGCGATACCAAGGTTATGGGTTCTCCTGTCATCAGACGGGACACTCCGACGCTGCCTCCCGTGCACACGGTTGAGAGAGGCAATGCATGCAGGCAAGCCCCTGCCCCTGCCCCCTGCCCTGCCCCTGCCCCTGCCCCCTGCCCCCTCCCCCTGCCCCTGCCCTGCCCTGCCCCCTGCCCCCTGCTCCCTGCCCCCTGCCCCTGCCCCTGCCCAACCCTACCGAAGACCCTGCCATGCCTGCTGAAGACCATGCCGTGCCTGCCGAAGAGCCTGCCAAATACACATGCCGTGCCCCTGCCGTGTGCGCACCGCAGGTCACGCGGCACGTCGAGTGCGGGCGCCTGCGCGTGCTCGTGCTGCACTCTGGCAAGTCTGGTGCGTACGCAAATTTGTGGTTTAGTTTGAAGCAAATGCGATGCCTCCAATGTGACCTTGTCTTCACAACGTTCTCCTCCCTTCCGTCTCTTACCCCACCCACCCAACAACCACCATACAACCACCAAACAACCACCGACCACCACCATACACCATACAACCACCAAGGCACCCGCACCGCATGGGACTACGGCCTAGTCATCATAAGTGTCACCCTCTCCCCTCCTACCCCAACCACCCAACCACCAGCCAACAACCACTGAACCACCACCAAACAACCACCAAGCAACCACCCAACAACCAACCAGGCACCCGCACCGCATGGGACCACGGCCTAGTCATCGTAACTGTTCCCCTCTCCCCAACCCTCACCACCACCACCCAAACCCACCCAACAACCACCAAGCAACCACCATACAACCACCCAACAACCACCCAGGCGCACGCGTGCTCCCCAAGGTCACAACTGTCCCCGACTCCCCACTTACCACCCAACAACCACCAAAAACCACCAAGCAACCACCATACAACCACCCAACAACCACCCAACAACCACCATACAACCACCCAACAACCACCCAGGCGCACGCGTGCTCCCCAAGGTCACAACTGTCCCCGTCTCCCCACTTACCACCCAACAACCACCAACAACCACCAAGCAACCACCATACAACCACCGACAACCACCCAACAACCACCCAACAGCCACAAGCCAATCACCCAGGCGCCCGCGTGCTCCCCAAGGACGTCGCATGGGACTACGACCTAGTCATCACACAACTGCCCCCCCTTCTCCTCCTCCTACCCTAACCACCGAACGACCACCAACAACCACCAGACAACCACCGACAACCACCAAACAACCACCCAACAACCACCCAACCACCACCCAGGCGCCCGGGTGCTCCCCAAGGACGTGGTATGGGACCATGACCTAGTCATCACAACCGTCCCTCTCTCCCCTCTCCCCTAACCACGCAACAACCACCAAATAGCCACCCAACCACCACCATACAACCACCCAACAACCACCCAGGTGCCTGCGTGCTCCCCAAGTTCACAACTGTCCCCGTAACCCATGTAACCACCCAACAACCACCAACAACCACCAGGCAACCACTGACAACCACCAACAACCACCCAACCACCACCAAGCATCCACCCAACAACCACCCAGGCTCCCGCGTTCTGCCCAAGGACGTGGCATGGGATCACGAACTAGTCATCACAACTGTCCCCCTCTCACCTGCTACCCTCACCACTCAACAACCACCAAACAACCACCAAACAACCACCCAACAACCACAAACCAACCACCCAGGCGCACGCGTGCTCCCCAAGGACGTCGCATTGGACTACGACCCAGTCATCACAAGTGCCACCCACTCCCCTCCTACCCTAACCACCCAACAACCAGCCAACAACCACTCAACAACCACCAAACAACCACCAAGCAACCACCCAACAGCCAACCAGGCACCCGCACCGCATGAGACTCCGGTCTAGTCATCACAAATGTTCCCCTCTCCCCTCTTACCCTAACCACCCTACAACCACCCAACAATCACCAACCAATCACCCAGGCGCCCGGGTGCTCCCCAAGGACGTCGCATGGGACTACAACCTAGTCATCACAACTCTCCCCTCCTTCCCTAACCACCAAACAACCGCCCAACAACCACCCAACAACCACCAACCAACCAACCAGGCGCCTGCGTGCTCCCCAAGGACGTGGCATGGGACTACGACCTAGTCATCACGACCTTCCCCCGCTTGAGCGCGGAGTGGGAGAGCGTGCACGGTCACCTTGAGAGGCTGCAGCTGTCGCGGCTGAGGGCAGGAGGGGCAGCGGGTGCTGGGGGAAGGAGGCCGCTGACGCAGGTGTGTGTGTGTGTGTGTGTGTGTGTGTGTGCATGTGTTGACACCTGGACAGGCTGCAGCTGTCGCAGCCGAGAGGGGGAGGGGCAGCGGGTGCTGGGGGAAGGAGACTGCTGACGCAGGTGTGTGTGTGTACGTGTGTGTGTGTGTGTGTGTGCATGTGTTGACACCTGGAGAGGCTGCAGCTGTCGCAGCCGAGAGGGGGAGGGGCAGCGGGTGCTGGGGGAAGGAGACTGCTGACGCAGGTGTGTGTGTGTACGTGTGTGTGTGTGTGTGTGTGCATGTGTTGACACCTGGAGAGGCTGCAGCTGTCGCAGCCGAGAGGGGGAGGGGCAGCGGGTGCTGGGGGGAGGAGGCTGCTGACGCAGGTGTGTGTGTGTGTGCGTGTGTGTGTGTGTTGACACCTGGAGAGGCTGCAGCTGTCGCAGCCGAGAGGGGGAGGGGCAGCGGGTGCTGGGGGGAGGAGGCTGCTAATGCAGGTCTGTGTGTGTGTGTATGTGTGTGTTGACACCTGGAGAGGCTGCAGCTGTCGCGGCCGAGGGGGGGAGCGGCAGCGGGTGCTGGGGGGAGGAGGCTGCTGACGCAAGTGTGTGTGTGTGTGTGTGTGTATGTGTGTGTTGACACCTGGAGAGGCTGCAGCTGTCGCGGCCGAGGAGGGGAGCGGCAGCGGGTGCTGGGGGGAGGAGGCTGCTGACGCAGGTGTGTGTGTGTGTGTGTGTGTGTGTGTGGTGACACCTGGAGAGGCTGCAGCTGTCGCGGCCAATGGGGGGAGCGGCAGCGGGTGCTGGGGGGAGGAGGCTGCTAATGCAGGTGTGTGTGTGTGTGTGTGTGTGTGTGTGTGTGTGTGTATGTGTTTGTGTTGACACCTTTAGAGGCTGCAGCTGTCGCGGCCGAGGGGGGGAACAGCAGCAGGTGTTAGGGGGAGGAGGCTGCTGACGCAGGTGTGTGTGTGTGTGTGCGTGCGTGTGTGTGTGTGTGTGTGTGTGTGTGTGTGTTTGTGTGTGTGTGTGTGTGTGTGTGCGTGCATCAGTCAGCTGATACGATAAACACGCACACGCAGGTCCCCTGGCAGCGCGTGATCTTGGACGAGGGCCACCAGCTGGGCGCCTCGCTCGGGCAACACACACCACCAACACACACACACACACACACACACACACACACACGCACACACACACACGCACGCCACGCACACACGCAGGTCCCCTGGCAGCACGTGATCTTGGACGAGGGCCACCAGCTGGGCGCCTCGCTCGGGCAACACACACCACC